>JAJJMA010116865.1:11575-27103 GCA_023529015.1 Papaver nudicaule
TTCTTCTTCTTCTTCTTCTTCTTCTTCTTCTTCTTCTTCTTCTTCTTCTTCTTCTTCGATTTGTTGTTCTTCAACACCATGATGATTTTTCCTGGGAAGTAATTACAGTAGAAACTCTTTAAATTAATACTCGTTAAACTAATAATCTCTCTAAAATAATAGATTTTGGTGATCCCAACTAGGCTTGGACAAGTTAAAATTTAACTCGTTAAATTAATAATTTTTCTAAATTAATAAATTTCTCCAGTCCCAAGGCTATTAATTTAAAGAGTTTCGACTGTAAATAAGAGTCAGGTCAGTGTATAAAAGAAATTGATCAGTGAAAGTATGCTGCTCATTCTATCAAACACCTTGCGTGCATGGAAAATGAAACACATGGGATTTCTAGTTAGTATCCAGACCATGTTTTACAGACCCTACTTCTTAATGGCTACACACAAAGAAGAGTTCAGGATTTTATTGATAAGCAAAGTAATTCAAATTCAAAACTATCAAATGAATTCAAAAGTTCCCACCCAAAAAAAACCCTAAAACCCCCAAATCGGTGGAAAACAGAAGTACAAATCACACTTAACATTCTATCAAAATCATGGAAAATCAAATAACACCACAGAGCAGAGATATAGAAGAACAAACCTCCAATAGAAAATTGTTATCTTCGGCGCGGATGATTTACCCCCTTTGCTTGCTACTGATGGGTTATATTTCGGTCGTCAAACAGATTTAGAAATGAGAAAAACTGGTTGTGATATAATGAGAGACTGTTGACTCTTTGACCAAGACTTACACGCATGTGCTTTCACTAGAGCCGTATGGTTTGGATTAGGAATAGGGGTGGGACTTGGGTTGGTTGGGCGGGTTGGAGGGCTTGCCCAAGCCATGCCCGTACTAAAAATTCTTTGCCCAGGTTGCCCATGGAACCCGTGGAACCCATGGAGGTGTGCCCACAACCCGCCCAACTTGTATCTTGGGTTCATCGGGTTCTTCGGGTTGGCCCATGATTCGTGTTTAAAACTAAAAACCGTAATAAAATGAACAATATAAATGACGGTATCAAAAGATTTTCATTAATAATTGTGACATTAATTCCAATAAAAATAATCTCTAAAATGTGCAAAGGTAGGTTATGTATATACACGCACAAATGTTATTACAATTTACAAGTGTAGTGCACGTGCGTTGCACGTCGGCAAACAATTATCTTGCATATGCATTTTTTTCTATAACCTGCAATCATGCTTCTTCGAGTGGCAGAACCATTGCGGGAGGTATCCATTTCTATTGCTTTATATACGAATGCTTCTATAAAATTCCAGAACCAATTGAATTGAGTTAAAAAGGCTGGGTAGAAAACTAACTAAATACCTTATCCAGAAATGTTAACTACACAACAATACTGAAACTACAGGTCATTATTTCAATGCATACATTAGCCCTTGGGGGAACAACCATACACCAAACTACTCAGTCCAAATACCCAAAATATTGAACCAATATACTTGATTCAGTCTTGAATCTAAAGCACAATCAGTCTTGAACCTGAATTTGCCCACTTCCATTTTGTAGTAATCTCTCCTCATCTGTCATGTTTCTCAACAATGCCTACTGCAAACACGACAAATTTCTTTTTTAGTAGCTTCTTGGAATTTGGGGATGCATCTATCCATGTTGTCTTGGATTCACCCTTCCCCTGCACAACAGCAACAAACCAAATCAATCAAAATGCAAATATCAAAATAATAATGAACTTTGTATCCATATTAACACAATCTCTTGTTGTAAACTAAGTGGTAAATATGAATTATTAAATCTCTTGTTGTAAACTAAGTGGTAAGTATGAATTTAAGAATTTGGGCGTGGGTTTCATGTGCCATTGGTTCAGCTTGAAACTGTTAGCTTATGCTCTTAAAGACTGCCCAATATAGGCGTTCATGGCAGAGAATTAACTCTCATATAACCTTACATACATACTGAATGAAATAAAATAAAAGATAAGAGTTAATTAAACTGACATAAAAAGAAGTATGTAAATATGACAATTGAGTTTTCGTATTACTTCCCCTGAGCTGAAGTACCGAAAAGATAAATACATCTGAACTAATAATCCTCATGAATCAACAGTTGAGTTCTTCAAGCATATTGGCAAAAGTAGATTGAAATGAAAGACATTTACAAAGAGTACATAAAGAGAGGATATACTGGGATCATCAGAAACAAACTGAAAGAGACATTTTCTACTTTAAGATACAGAGTTTTTGATTTGATACAGCCTGCAAGTGCAAGGTGATTAATCAGACCCTAGCTTAATCAGAATAAAAACTAACCCTCCTTTAGATTTCATCAAAACAACTACCAAACAATACAACTACCAAAACCGAAACGACAATTCAAACAGGAAAATGCATGAAGTAAAAAAATTGCACCGGAGTATCAAATACAACATTCTTGCTTGTATATCGATTAATAGGCTCATGAATTAGAATTCTAGAAGTCAAGGACAACCCTAACTCTAGGTAAGCCAAAGTTAAAAATACAACCATAGAAACTTGAACAGGAAAGAAGAGTGCCAAAATGAGGTAAAATTTTAAATCTCTATCCTTGGAAGTAAAGGGGTTTCAAAGATTGAAACAGTATGTTACATATGATGTTGCAGAATTGATGCTTCTAGGATTCATTTCACTATTACTGACAGTATTCGACAACACAATATGTATATGCAAGAGATGCTATTCACTTACTTCCATGTAAGAAGGAAGAGCAGGTAGTATATGCTCAATCACCCAAATTTGCAAAGCTGGTCTGCATCCGCTATACCTATATAGACCAATGATGGTCACTGTGGTAATGGGAGTAACTTTCTTAGATTTTGATTGGCAAAATTAACATATGTATCGAAATTAAAGATCGTCAAATTAGTCATTGTATTTCAATCTAAAGCATATTTGACTATCTCATAAACGATTTCAAACAGAAACAAATCCTAGAACACCATTTTCAAAGTTATTGAATTTGCCCTAATTTGTAACAGAGAACACAAATTTGCCATAATTTCCAAAAGTATATGATGACAATGAGGAGGTAGATGAATCAAATCATAAATACATCACTAACCTGGTTTGCACAATGACTGCATCCATCAGATCTGTGTTTTTTTTCAACCCTGAAAGAAGGTTTTGGGAAGAGAGCAGATGAACAACGGAGAGAAGAGAAGAAATCGATTTTTTATTCTTTTAGATCCATAGAAATATATATATAGTATCTAATTATTAACCCTTATCATTCTTACTTATTTGCAGAGAGGGCCTCCTTGATTTGAACAGCTGAATTTCACACGATTTGTAAATCTGACGGTTGATATTAGATGTTCACACACCAAAATTGATGTGCGCAACACCAATTTTTATCGGAGATCCTCATCATCCGACGGCTGTGTTTCAATTTTGCAAGATCTGACGTCTATGAAGGGTGGACTTTGATAGTTGAGTTGTTTGCTTTAAAATGGGGGAGATTTTAAAACAATATTTTATGATAAATTTAGGTACCAAGTAGATTTAGTTACTTTATTTATACTACAATTGAGATTCTTATTAATGCAATAATATAATATAAATTTTCTTTCTTAGATTAAAAAATGATATGAAAAATTATACTAAAAATAATAATAATACCACTAATAAAAATAATTATATAAATTATTTTATAGTTCCGTGGGTTCTTCGGGTTGCTTGGGTTAGAGATATGTGAACCCGTGCTTGCCCAAGTTAGTTCGGGTTGGTAAAATATATGCCCATAGTTACCCAAAATTTTGAAATACCTAACCCAACCCGCCCAACGTTCGGGTTGGGCACGGGTTGGGTGGGTTGACCCAACCCAAGTCCCACCCCTAATTAGGAATGTTTCATCTGCAAAAACTAGAGATAACAAATGAAATATCTGTTGATACTTCTTTCGATATTAATGATGGTTCCTTTGGAATTGGGGTGATTAGTTGGACAAATAATCACATTTCTGGCATCAAGGCTCTTAATGTTTGTAAAAAATCTAAAGTGTCTTTTGTAAATACCGTATAAATCTAAATGATGAGCGAAATGGAATCGTTCAAAGAAAGGATTTTTTTGCACTCTTTTATGAAATGTAAAGTGATGGAAGGCCTAGCCCTGTGAATGGCTCAAACATTATGATGTACACCTTTTAGCTCTTAATGTATATTTCGGTTTATCAAAAAAATAAATAAAAAGCGGGATGACCCCAAACAAATTTTTTGTTGTAGCGGTGACGTTGAGGTTCTTTTTTGTTGAAAATTTTGATACCGATTCACAAATACGACTCAAATCGTATTAACCAGTTTCACAATCTTTCTGATTCCAAATCAAAATGAGTAAAACACAATCTTTACAATCTATGTAAAGATCAACTTATACAGAAAAGAGAAGAAGGAGAATGAGAATAACAAAACACAAACAAAAATGTATTGAGGCGAGTGATCTCTATACTTAAGATGTTTAATGCTCTGCACTTAATGATGTTTGCAGTTCTAAGGCATATGTCTCCTGACCGTCCAAATTGATTCCCATAGTGCAAAGTAGACTGTTAGATCATAACTCCTAGATATGATATGAATCGTTAAATGTTAACTGATCATATCAGATTAAATCCCGACCGTCCAAATTGATTTCCATAGTGCAAAGTGCGCGCCATGTTGCACCCATTGTTCGCCCACGCCAGGTGTGGTGCGGTGCTTCGGTGCGAAGCACTAAGGTTAGGGTGCACCTTTAGCCTTTTGTTCATAAGCACTATCTCTCAATAGCTTGTAAACTAGAGACTCCTCTAGATTTTACATAACGTGGGACTAACATTTCCCTTATATCTCTACTTATACAATTTCTATTCATCATGGACATGGGCTTGAGTGGCTATCCCAAACCCAATTTCCAACATTTTTTATACACTTATCTCGACATTTTAACGATAGATGGACGGATGGTGGACGCGATACTTTACTGAATACAATAACTATATAATCCGCCATTTGGACCCAAGAAGTGTCACAATTTTCTTTTTGCAGCATAACCCAAAATATGTGTTGTAATAAAAAATGAGGAGATGTAACAATCACCCCTCCTTTTGATGGGACTTCGCAATCACCCTTGCAGGGTTAAATTTTAAGTGATGAATTTTCCGAATGATGTCACATTTTTCTTGAATTCCAATAGTAACCCTCAGCGTGCGTGTATCTTTGACCAATTTTGGTTTTAGATCTGAAGGACAATCGCTCTCTATTCCACTTTCTTCTCTTTCTCCTGAACATCACCACCACCACCATCAACGAGCAGCCATACTAAGATCCGCCACCACCAAATACACCGTCAAAGTACTCTTCTTCCTCATCTTAATTTTCTTCTTCTTCTTACGTTTTCTTCTTCATCAACTTCGATACTATATTGAGTTTCCACCGCCACCACTAGCGCAACCACGAAAGATGTGCAGAAAACCCTACAGAGAGATAGATGGTTAGATTGATGCGAAATCAATTAAGTTTCTTCTCTCAATCTATTTATAAAAGTAATTCTTAGATTTCTTATGATTCAATTTTAGGTATTTTATGTGTGATTTACTGATTCAATTTATTGGATTGAAGTAGGAGGATTACAAAATGTTAATACTATGCAATACAAACAATTACCAATTATATTTTGAGGGAATCATCAAATCCAATTTGTTGTTTTTGTAGGTATTATATAGCGCATCTTCAAATCGGAACACCTCCTCAAGAATTTGCTCTTATTGTTGATTCTGGAAGCACAATAACGTATCTTCCCTGTTCTACTTGTGAACAATGTGGAAAGCATCAGGTAATTTTGGATTGTAAGTTTGGGATTTATGTTTTGATTTTTGTTAATTTATGTACTGAAATTTGGAATTTAGGTTTTGCTTTGGGGAAATGAAATGTTAATAAGTGGAGAGTAGGTTTTGTTTTGATTTTTTCTTACAAAATAAGAATATTCATAGATTTGAATACTATAACTGTAAAATGATCAAGAAATGTTTAATTAGATTTTATAATTAGCTAGCAGGATTTGTTTTCAAGAGCTGTTTGAGCTCAATGCGATTGAGTTAGCGGTTTAAATCCGTTGGTGCTCAAGGATCTGGTTAATTGTTATGATTTAGTGGTGCTAGTGGTGGAGGAGTTGGTTGAGGTGCAAGAGGTGTTGGTAGTGGAGGAGTTGGTCATGGTTTTAGTTAGTGTTGTTGGTCATTTCATATTTCAGGCGGTGTTGTTGGTGGAGGAGTTGGCCATGGTTCAGTAGGTGTTGTTGGTAAGTTCAGGATGTGTTGCTGGTTGAGGAGTTTGTAAAGGTTGTGGAGGGTATGGAAAGGGTGGTGTAATAGGATTTGAAACTGACAAATTAGTAGTGGAGGTGGAGGGAAATTGTCAGTTCAAGAGGTGGTGTCGGTGAAGAGTATCGACAGGGTGGTGGAATATGCATTGGAATAGGTAACACTGGTGGTGGTGGTTCCAGAGGTGGTGTCACTAAATGAGTTTGACGTAATGTTTTGACTGTTATTTTTTTGGGATGAAAACAAAGTATACACGAAGATGAAGTAACTAGTATTGTCTGCTCAATATTTAAGGTGCTAAAGAAGCTCATACAACCTCTCTCCACTTTGCGGAAATAATATACTTCGCTCTGGTGTCTTCTCTGGCCTGGCTCCCTTCCATTTCAGTTAATGGGATTTATTTGAGTTGTTTCCTTTGGTTAATAAGTTTGACATGCAACTGGTATGAAGGGATAAACTTTTAAGCGTTCTTTTTATTTAACTTTGCAGCCCATGCTTTTCAATGTACTTACTGATGAAGACTTCAAGTATGCAATCTGGAGCTCATATGCAAACTTTTAAGCGTTCTTTTTATTTAACTTTGCAGCCCATGCTAGTTCAGGTACATGCATTAGCTATGTTTACTATAGATGTTTCGACCCACTTTATAAATGCTTTCTTCATTAATTTATACCTGGCCAAGATTATTGGCTCATACCATGAGGTTCAATGCTACTCTTTATGGGGGTTTACTGCATCATTACTGATTAGAACCATTTCTTTCTACCCACAGGACTAATTATTGAAATTTAAATCAGGTTTACTCATCGGGGAGCAGCCGTTCGGAAGAATTCTTTTATAATCGGGAAAGAATCAGTATGTTTTTCATGTACTATGAACTTATTACTTTCCAAAGTTTTATACTCTGATCATTTTCACTCTATATTATACAAACAACTGTTTATTTGGATAACTCTTCATAGAATCCGAGTAGGCGCTTGTAACGTCATAGTCTAATGCATTTGTCCCTATGCCATTGACATTAGTTGTTTCAAGTCCTTTTTATTATTTACACTTGCATTCCCAGTAAAACAGTTTGATACTCATCAGGTCTGCTCTTGATACTCATTTACCCTTTTTCGGTTCATTTTTGTTCATAATCCTTATGGTTGTTCACATAATCCATATTATGTATCATAGAAATGCTCCTCACTTGATGAATCTGTGGTGCAATGGTAGCACAACTGACTATGTCAGAGGATGCGTGTTCGAGTCACGCCGGGTTCACTCGTTCGTATCAACTTGTCAATTTAACACCAGATTTTTGTGTAAAGTTGCCAACTTTACACTGCACTTTGTTTCAAGTTGTCAACTTTACACAAAATCACAGTCTAGGAATTCTCTTGGCCAGCAATTTTTTTGTGTAAAGTTGCCAACTTTACACTGCACTTTGTGTAAAGTTGGCAACTTTACACAAAATCAAAGTCTAGGAATTCTCCTGTCTAGCAACTTTTTGTGTAAAGTTGCCAACTTTACACTGCACTTTGTTTCAAGTTGCCAACTTTACATCCGTTTTGTGTCAAGTTGCCAACTTGACACTAAGTTTTTACTGGTGGTGGAAGTGGTGGTGGAGATGGTTTGGTGGTGGTGGCGGCGGTATAATGGTGGTGGTGGCAGGGCTATAATGGTGGTAGTGGTGGTGGTAGGAGGTGTTGGTAGTGCGGAAGTGGTGGTGGCAATGAGAAGGTGATGGCGGAGGTGGTTGTAGAAGGTGGTTGGGGTGGTGGAGGTTGTGTTGGTGGTGGCAATGGAAATGACGATGGCGCATTGGTGGTGGCAGAGATGATTGTGGCGTCGTGGTGGCAGCGATGAGATGATGGTGGTAGTGGTGGTGAGGTGGTGGTGGTGGTTGAGGTGGTGGTAGAAGGTAATTCAGTGGTGGTTTTGGTGGCGGAGGTTGTGTTTGTGGTGGTGGAGGTTGTGTTGACGGTGGAGGCTGAAAATAAACTGAATTAATGAGTATTAATTGGATACACTTATAGTGAGGGTATTATAGTAATGTTATAAGCTTAAAAAACAAGGAGGGGTGATTATAAAAGTAGAGAGGGGTGATTGTGAAGGGGTGAATTTTTAGGGGCGTTTAATTAATCTTCCCAATAAAAAATTAAGCAAGTACAATTCAATATCTACCGATCTGATAGGCGGCAACATTTGAGGGGTAGCAAACGCCTCTGTTGGCTTGTATCAAAACAAAAAAAAAAACGCCTCTGTTGGCCGGCCAACTGAGCCTATTTCGCTCCTCAACATCATTTGTTGCCCCATTACAAACCCCATTAGTACGACAAGTGTTGGCCATGTGATCAAGTAGTCGGATGTACGTAGTGATTCTGATCGAAGGTTTTCTTACAAGTATATGATCATAGAGTGGGTTCATATGTAAGAGCCGATCTCTTCCCTTTGGACATATTGGTAGGGACAAACCCCCTCCCTAATGGACTAATGCTCAATTACCATCCCTTTTCTCTTTTGTGAAATGTTTAAAAGGCCAATACCATGTTTTAAATTTTCAAAGAAAAGTGTTTGATTTTTCAAAGATGAAGATCACAATCTTCTTCTTTTTTTTTTGGTCGATGATTAAAAGGTTTACAAGAAAGAGAATAAGTGGTGCAAAAAGAAAGCAAAAGAGAAGGAATTTCGCAATACTCATACATTGTTATCAGAGTGCTACGCGGCCTATTGGAGACAGTGTCCCAGAGTTCAGTGGCTTCAACAATGAGATCTTAATACAACTTTTTTCCATACCAAGGCCACCATACACAGAAGGCACAATTACATATGCTTGTTCCAATCGGACTCGGGATCCTGGCTTTTTGAACCACAACAAATTGTGGATACTATAATTCAATATTTTGATGGTCAATATAATGCGCCTGCCACTACTATTGATGGTCATCTTTTCGACAGCATTTCATGTAGGGTGTCCCCAAAGCAAGCTTCTGCACTAATACAACCATTTTTTCTTCAAGAGGTTCGTGAAGCTCTTTTCTCAATTGGCTCTGAGAAAACACCAGGACTGGATGGATACACTAGTAAGTTTTATAAAACTTTCTGGGAGATTACAGGTACGCAAATTTTTGAGATGGTCTCACATTTTTTCACCAACAATGAATTACATGAGACCATCAATAGAACAAATATTGTACTCAACCCAAAACTGATAACCCTACCTCACCTGATCAGTTCAGACCCATTGGGCTTTGCAATGTTATCTACAAAGTTATCTCCAAAATCCTTGTTGCTAAACTCAGAGTGGTCTTACCTTTCCTGATTAGCCCTTACCAGAGTGCTTTTGTTCCTAAGCGATCTATTCAGGAGAACATTTCCATTGCGGCTGAGCTTTTTCATCATATTCGAACAATACCATCAACTGTGACACCGAAAGTGGCTATGAAACTTGATATCAGGAAGGCGTACGACTATATTGACTGGGGTTTTATTCGCCTCTCATTCAAACATATGGGTTTTCCGCAGCAATTTGTTGAATATATAATGACATGTGTTTCTTCTGTGTCATATTCGGTTATTGTTAATGGTGTTCCATAAGGAAATATCATTCCTCAAAGAGGGCTTAGACAGGGAGACCCCCTCTCTCCTTATATCTTCATTTTGTGTGCAGAAGTTCTTTCTTCTAATCTGGGTGTTCTGCAAGCATCTGGAAGGATCCAAGGGATTAGACTTTCACGCAAGGCACCAGATTTTATTCATTTGATGTATGCAGATGATCTCCTTATATCTTTTATGGCGAATGCGAATACCTGCTTGGCTCTGAGTGCATTATTATCTTCGCACTCGTCATCAGCGGGACAACACATCAACAGAGCTAAATCAACCATTATCTACCACCCAAGGCTACCACCTGACAAGATTGCTGGACTCCAGAGTGTTTTTCATATCTCAACTACACATATCATTCCGGTCTACTTGGGTGTTCAGTTCCCTAATGGAAGGAATTCATCTAGAAGTTTTACTGAGCTCATCAACAGATACGAAAGAAAGGCAAAGGGGTGGATGTCCAAATGCCTCAATCCAGCGGGAAGACTCACACTCATCAACACTTCTCTCACTCCTACATCAAATCATTTGATGCAGACACACCTTCTCTCGGATTCTATCCATCGCAATATTGATCAAATTACAAGGAATTTTTTCTGGGGACATGAGGGTGCCAAAAGGAAGCTGCACACCTTCCATTGGAGAAAAATAACACAACCTAAGAGCTTGGGTGGATTGAGTATTCGAAAGGCACAGGAACATAACAAGGCACTCCTCGGCAAACGTGTTTGGAAACTTCATCAACATCCAGATTCCATTTGGACCAATATTTGCCATACGAAATATTTAAAGGATGCATCCACTCTCCCAGCGCTGCCCAAGCTTCCTGCAACTGCTAGCCCCATGTGGAAAGGCTTAGTGAAGGTTTCATCTTTTTTGCGGGAACACGCTTTTTCTGTTATTGGTGACGGCCAGAACACGGCTATAACAGATAAGTGGATTCCGCTTCAGTCGGTAACAGATGCGAGACAAAATTCCTCATTTCCGAGAAACGTCGTCTCTACCCTTATCAATCACCAGACATGTACGAGTAGAAAATCTGCATTGGTACTCAAGGTATCAAATCCATCAGATCTACTCATACATACATATTTCAGTTATGATTCAGTGGCGCGAAGGCCACAAGAACAACACCGAAGGTGCTTTGAATAGTAATTAAAGACCATATAAACTGTAAAGACTAGATATAATAAGACTTTCTATGTATTTCAATGCTGAGATTACATGAATAAAACCCTAAGGAACCAGAGGAGATTACAAACCTAATCTCTCTCTTGCTACTTAAGCTCCACCCAAAGAGAATCCAACCCTTACAAAGTTTTCCAAGCTCGCCTTATATAGGCCGAGCTTGGGTGGTTTACAGCTAATAAAGACAAAAGACTCAATCGTGGTGGTGTCAGTCCCTGTCGAGTAAGGCGGTTTATGCTCCGAGGCTGAATCCTGAGCTTCGGTCCATTGGCATGGTCCGAATCCTTTCTCTCTGAGTCTTTACTTCGCTTGTGTATAACTGTTTCTTCTTTATGCTGGTCCGAGATTTCGCCGTCGACTCTCTCGGCATGGTTAGGCTTCCTGGATGCGAGACACGTATTCTGAGGGGTTTTACCCCCTACAGTTTGCCTCTTTTCTTATCCAAAGGTCGAAGGGGTTTGGAGAAGAAAACCTTTGGCGTTCCGTCTTCTTCGACACGTGTCCTCGCCTTAATTCCTGACTGACACACGTACCTTCGCGTGCTTTTCGAAAACTTTTCTCTTCCTTTGACCTGCCACCTGCTGTGTTGGTTTTATCTCTCTATTTAAACTTGTCTTGTCACTTCTTCTTCCCTCTCTCTTTTCTCTGTTCTACATTATTTCCCGAAGTGATTGAAGCTTCTCTGCTCTGTATTTTCCTGAAATCATGGTGAGTTTTCGAATTTATCGTCGTCGCCTTAGTTTGATTTCATTCCTTTTTTAAACTTTCTTTTCTGTTGCAGGCCGCCGCCGATGCTTCTGCAATTGCTTCTTCAGGCCCTTCTGCTACTAAGGTATTACCTTACAAATTGGTAGATCCTCAGAGGATGGGATGGGAAGAAAGGGCTCGTATCTACGGATTTGACTCGTCTCTTTTTTCCTGCAAAAGTTTAGGGAGGAAGATTCTATCCCCGGAATTACTTGCCGCTCAAAGATGCGGCGATAGAAGATTAATCGTTTCCGGTGAACAACTCGGCGCTGGACTTCCCATACCTTTGTACAATCCATCCAATCCTCTCTTTTATATGATTTATTCCGAAATCGATCCTCCCTGCGGAGTGATGCAATTGAATGGAAACTCCATTCGAGTCATCAGTGAATGGGTTGCTCGTTCGGAGGGTAGGTCATATTATTATAAAAAGCTTCCCGAGGAACTCCAGCATTCTCCCGAGTACTGGACCGTCGAAAATTTCTTCAAATGCTACAAGGTGGAGAAATCTTTATCCAAAGAGAAAGCTCCCTGGAGTGTGAGTTTAGGCAAAATAGCCGATTCTTCTAATCCTCTTAGTGATGTGGATCTTTCGGGGTCCAAAAAGAATACCCTTCTTCGCCACTCTAGTGATGAGGTGTTGTTCACGAAGCCTGTACTCATCGAAGGCCCTGTCTTGTATGGCTACGAAGATGAAGAAAAGAAAATCGAGCGCAAGAAATTTGAAGCTCATCATCATCTCCCCATTGTTAATTTCTATAGTATTTTCTTCTCCGAGAAGGAGCGTACCAAATCTCAGGAGAAGATTGCTCAAGCCAAAAAGAGGGTAAGATGCAATTTTGAAATTTCTTTGTTTATTCTCCTTCCATAGATTTATTCTCATTCATATTGTGTTTTCAGAAAGCGGATAAAGCGAAGGCGAAAAGCCAAGAAGCTTCGGACGAGAGTGATGCTCCGAAGAAGAGAAAAAGATCTTCCAAGTCGGTGCCTGCTGAGAAGGAGGGAATTAGTCAGGTGATAAACACTTCCTGCCTCAGCTATGCGTTAGGTATAGATATTTGCCTCTGTTTAGAACCTGATAAATTGGCTGCTTGTCAGCAGAGCGATGAGTTGGTCGATGGTGGTGATACCGCGAATTTATCCCCTCGTGAGCCGAATCAAAAAAGAGGTAAAACCATGGCTACGAAGAGGAAAGGTGTGGGTGCCATTCGTTCTTCAACCACAGTTGTTACCCGAAGGCAAAATCGCAAGCTTATCATTAGTTCTGATGACGAAGAGACCGAAGATGATAGGACTCCAAAGGGAGAGAATCTTAGCCGAGGAGTAGCAGGGATGCTGGATTCCCAAATTGTGGTACCTTCGCAGGGATGTTCCTCTTTTGATGGCGAAGCTTCTCATTCTGACCAACCAGAAATGAATTTGAATCAGTATGGGTCCAATATCGGTACCACTTTTGGTGTCTTCGCATCGGGTGCGAGTGTGCCTTCGATTCCTATCTCCGTCGTTCAGCGGTCAAGCTTAGGTTCCAAGAGCCAGACTGCTGCAGGGCCGAACGTCAGTCGGGACCCTCATTCTGATGATCTACCTGGTATTTTGATGGCGCATTCGATGGATCCTCGGAAGCATCCTTTGGACCCTTCTGTGTCTGGCTTTCTTGCCCAAGTGTTTTCTGGTTCTTTGGATAAGAATTCTGTTACTTTTGTTGCTGCCTATCATCAATCATTTGTTGAAGTTGTGAGTGTATTTCTGTTGATGTTTTTCGCTTTTGTACACATGTTTTGTATGTTGCTTGTTGATGTTTTTCCTTTTCTTGCTTGCAGCAAAAATATCTTGGAAAGTTTTTGTTTGATCTTGCTGATGCCCGAGGCCTGGAGGCTGCTAAACTTAGCGAGGACATTCATCTTTTGAAACGAGAGAAGAAAGATCTCATGAAAGATGTGAAGGAGTTAAAGAATCGTCTTGAGCTTGCCGTGTCTGAGCGAGATAATTTTAACCAAGATGCCGATGTTTAGAGAGAAAGAGCTTTTAAACTTGACGAGGAGCTGCGTTCGGCTCTTAGTTTGTGTGATATAAAGGATGCTAAGATCTCTTCCTTGAAGGATTATATCGAACGGGAGGGAGAGCGCGCCTCTTTGTTTAGTCGTGACCATGCCCGATTTCTGTGTAGGAGTATGGGTATTCAGCCACCCTATTATTATGACGGCGTGGAAGATCCAGATGCCGTACTTGAGTCTGATAAAGATCTTATTTCGACCACCGAGGCTGAATTTATAATTTCTGAGTTGCGAAAGGTGAGGCTAGCAGAGAATGTGCAAGCAGCAAATGACAATGCTGATAATGGGTTGGGGACTGAGGGTCATGTAGCTACCAATTTGGAGCAAAAGGATAGTGACGGTGTTGACTCTCAGGAGCTGGGTGTAATTGATGGAAACATTAGTCAGGAGCCAGAAGGCGATAAAGGTGATTATGTGAATGCGAAGATAGATGACGAGCTTTCTGGCGGTGAGCCGAAGGAAGTGGATTGTTTTGATGCCTCTGGTAAAAGCTCCGAGGTTACTGCTGAGGATCGAGATCCTGTTGATGAACTTAACATCATTACGGCTTCCCAGGTTTTGCATTTGTTTAAGAAAAATGATAGCGATCCTACAACTTTGCCCCAAAATAATCTCTAGAGTGCTTCTCTTGTAATTTTGATGATCCTGTGCGAGGATGTCTGTAAAATAGGAAGTGTGCTTCTCTTCTATCTTTTTGATGACTTGTGACTATTTTTTGTGATGTTTACGCACTTGTTGCTCTTTCTTTCTCTTAATGTTATTCTTCGTTCTTTTTGCTATTGCTGCTATTTGCCTTACTTTTTATGGTTCGGTTTTTGAAAGTAGCCTGTAAATGGTTTGGTAAGCTTCTCGAGGTGCAACTTCGGGGTTTACTTCGATGTAGGAGAAAGTTACCAAGCTAGTGGGGGCATACGGATCACCCTTCCCAAAGGCTTTGAGTTACTCGCACTGGTTTCAAGCAAACACTGGCTATTGATTGTGTAGGTATCCATGTTCCCGTAGTACGTTAGGTAGGTACCGAAGATATTATATTCTTCAGAGGGCCCGGTATTTGCCCTTTCAACCTTTTGCCTAAGTAAATGCAAGAACTTGAAGTGAATATCCTACTTCTCAATAATAGAGTAACACGATGGGGGAGTGCCAGTCAAGGATGGAGCTTAGACATGGCACCTTTCTCTTATCGCGGCCTAAAGTTCGACCCCTCCAAATCTTTTACACCTCTCCCTTTTTGAGGCTTGAATTTTTTATAAAGGGTCCCTCGGCTGCGTACTTCGTCGCTGGTTTTGAAGACGAAGCAGCTGCCTCGGGGTTCCATCTTCCTCTATAGGTAGATGTTAATCCCATTTATCGTCCCCTCGGCACCCGAGAACACGAGGTCCTCGTGGCCGTTTGGTAGTGAATACTAATGCATCATCATCTTTTTAGCCTTGATTCAAAGTGTTCACTGCTAACGGGGTGTCTTATGGGTAGAGGACCGTGCCATATAATTTGTAGGGCCCTTACGAATTATATGAGCATCAGCTCTGTGCCTACTAAATGAGGTCTTTTTTGTTTGATGGCGTTTTTTGCCTCGGCGTTTACAGCCTTTTTCATTCGATGGCATTTTTGC
>JAJJMA010116865.1:27113-45023 GCA_023529015.1 Papaver nudicaule
TTGCCTCGGCGTTTACAGCCTTTTTCATTCGATGGCATTTTTGCCTCTTTCCGCGAGCCGGGGTTTTGATTTTGATAGAAGCTGTATAACAAAATATGTAACTATTATTTCCTCTCCTGAGTTATTATTTGTATGAGGTTTCGCTCTATGTGCTTCCCTTTTTTTTTTTTTTACCAGATTGGGCGTATTCTTGCTTAAATATTTCGGCGTTAGTTCGGTTCCTTCTCGGAGTTTTAGGGGTGGTTATGAGAACTGCTTCCTGTTGTCATGCGTTGATTGGTTCCGTTGCATGTTTTCCTGCTACTTTTTAATGATGATTTTTCGTATAAATTTATCAGATATTCTTGGGTGTTTTTGTTCAATATGGTGACCGAAGTCAGTATTTTTACTAATGTCGATTTCTTGTGTGCCGAGTTTTGGCTTTATTATTGGTGTTTTTTATTGTAGGCTTCTTTCCTCGGTCGTACTTCACTGCCTTGTTACTTGTGTAAGGTACTTTTAACAGCACTTATTTGTGTTACGAATATCTTGGCTTTTTGTTAACCCCCTGATACTAAAGTTGACACGTGGGTGTTAGCAGTTTTGAATGGTGTTATCAATTGGTTTATCTACGGTTTTCGAATTTTGAACGGTAACGTGGGAATTTGCGAAAGATGCGGTTACTTTATTGGATAACGTATAACTATGGGGTTTTGAAGTGTTGGTGCGTTATTCAAAGGAATCAAAATTATAACGTCTGCTCATTGATTAAACTTGTTGACTAGGCGGTTCCCTAAACTGCAGTATAAAAGGCTAGGTATGCTTTTCGATGTTACTGGTGACTACCTGTTTGATTTTTTGTTTGGCATTCTTTTCTTCTTTTCCTTAAGTTCTATCAATTTTTGAAGGAGTAATGGCTGACAGGGGAAAAGCTCCCATGGAGGAAGGAAATGGTGGTATGGACCCGACAAGCAGTAGAGAACAGATTCGTCAGATAATGGAGATGGAATCCGATTTTGCTGATGCTAGCTCTTCTAGGAGGGAGAGTGATCCTGACAAGGTGATTCGTCTGTTTGGTAATCTTATTGAGAGTGATGAAAGGAGAAGGGAACAGAGGATGAGGGAAGACGGTGGTTCATCTAATGACTGCCGTATGTATGAGACTAGATCATTCTTCCGCCGTCATAGCGAAGAGATTTTGCCGATGCTCAAGGATGGTCTTGCCTTTCCTGATGAAGAAGTGAATGTGAAAGTTGAAGTAAAAGAAGAAATTAACGATGTGAATCCGTCTGTCCCTGCCGCCGCTCCTTTGGTTGATGAGCAAGTCGTTGCTGGAGAGGAATTTATTCCAGAGGTTGTTTTCTGGGAGGAAAATGCTGCCGCTATTCCTGCTGGTGTTCCAATCATCGATGTAGATCTGCTCGAGGGCCTAGACGAGGATCGAGGTACCGTGGCTGGACGACTTCGGAGTAGGCGTAGAAATAGGAGAGGTTCAATTTAGTTAGCGTATTCGGAGTATCTTGTTTTGTTAGTTGTTTTCCTTTTTGCTGCTCGTATTCTAGAAATTTGTTTGATGTTCCGAAGTGTGCTTCCCGAATGAACACTTTGTTAGCGTGTTTATTTATTTATGTTGATAGGTTGCTTACCACAGTTTCCCTGCATTACTTTTGTTGCTTCGCTATCCTACTGCTATCAAATATTGCTGAGTGCGTGAGTGTATTATTCTACGGACCCCTAGGTAGTATTTCCCGAAGGCTTCTGCGAGCGTGTATGTTCTTCGGAGTGTAGTTTTTTTTCCTTATTCGTGATTTAGCGTGTTGCTAGCGTACTATATCGGCTGCCCTTCCCTCGCTCGAGGTTCTTCGGACCTTCTTCGGAGAGACTCGAATGAAACGGAATCTACTAGATTGTGTCCTTTTCTCATGTTTTTATTTGCTAATTAATTGTTTTTGAGGTGGATTCATGAATATGTTCCCTTAAGACTGCTGTATAGGATTTTGTGTCTCTAAATGTATACTTTCAGAGTTGTTTACTGATTAATTCCTATAACTAGATGTCTTGTTCCATACAAGCGGCGTATTGTGACTTTGTTCTCGCTTTGTAAGTTCGTATATGATGGTTTATCTGTTCCTCGTGTCATGCTTATTTTCTTTATATTTCTTCGGAGCCTCCTGTTGTTTTGACCAAAAATATTTTTCCTGATGATTTTTGCAAAGCAATTTTGGATAGCGTAAAGATTTAAAATCCCAAAATAAGTTTGTGCATATTTCCGCAGTTGTTTTCTTATGGCTAGCCGCTTGCTGTCGAAGAGCATTAAGATTGAAAACTAAATCTCATTTTTATGCTAGTTTTGCCCTGCCAAAAATTAAAAAATCCTCGACGAATGGCTTTTATCATCTAATGCCGAGCTCAGATCGTCTCCTTCCATCTGGTTTTTATAGTTTTATTTCTAACTTTAGCGTGAAATTTGAGAATTCTATAAAGGATTTTTATGTATAATCATGAATTTTGAAACCCTAAAATGAATTTCGGTGTATAACAAGAGTTTTGAGAACCCTAAAATGGATTTTCTGTATATATCATGAGTTTTGAAAATCCTAGAATGGATTTCTGAAATCAATGTGATTTTGCAATCGTTTGTATTCTATGCTACAAAAGGTTTTAAAACGAATATTAACTGTTTCTCTCGGAGATTGACTTTATCATACCGAGGTTTGGAGAACTTTCTAATTGATGATTTTATCATCTGATGTTATGCTCCAAAAAAGCTCTTAAACACGCCAAAGCCTTTAAGGTCTTTTGGATGCTTAAGGTATATGAGCTGTTTTTTCGGAAAACAAACTTTTGAAAATCTTTGGAAAAGATTGGAAAGAAAATACAACACAAAATTTGAAAACCCGAAAATTCACAGGCAAACCCTAAGTTGTTTTAATCATCCCTGTTTCTAGCGCCAAACTGTACGAGTAGAAAATCTGCACTGGTACTCAAGGTATCAAATCCATCAGATCTACTCATACATACATATTTCAGTTATGATTCAGTGGCGCGAAGGCCACAAGAACAGCACCGAAGGTGCTTTGAATAGTAATTAAAGACCATATAAACAGTAAGACTAGATATAAGAAGACTTTCTATGTATTTCAATGCTGAGATTACATGAATAAAACCCTAAGGAACCATAGGAGATTACAAACCTAATCTCTCTCTTGCTACTTAGGCTCCACCCAAAGAGAATCCAACCCTTACAAAGTTTTCCAAGCTCGCCTTATATAGGCCGAGCTTGGGAGGTTTACAGCTAATAAAGACAAAAGACTCAATCGTGGTGGTGTCAGTCCCTGTCGAGTAAGGCAGTTTACGCTCCGAGGCTGAATGCTGAGCTTCGGTCCATTGGCATGGTCCGAATCCTTTCTCTCTGAGTCTTTACTTCGCTTGTGTATAACTGTTTCTTCTTTATGCTGGTCCGAGATTTCGCTGTCGACTCTCTCGGCATGGTTAGGCTTCGTGGATGCGAGACACGTATTCCGAGGGGTTTTACCCCTACAAGACAAGAACCTGAGATCACAGGCTGATTTTTCAGTCATTTCCGGAAAGAATTGCCCACAGTATTCTTGATATTCACCTGCCTCAGCATAGCTCCTCGGATAAAATTATTTGGCCTTATACCAGCTCAGGGAACTATTCAGTCAGGACGGGTTACCAGACTTTACTCCAACAAAGTTCATCACCAGCAGAAGCTTTTCTTCCAAGTGCGGAGTTCTCTTCACGCATCTGGAAGTTCACCTGCCCCTTTAAAATCAGGCTTTTCTTGTGGAAACCCATCAATGAAGCCCTTCCAACAATGGATTTACTACATACGAGGAACATGACGGACAATGTCGCATGCTCCACTTGTGCCACTTTCCGTGAGACTACTAACCATTTGTTGTTTAAATGTAGTTTTGCAGCTGAGGTGTGGCGATGTATTTGGGTATATTTGGCCAATTCCTCACCTCCGTTCATATCGTCGTCACAAATCTCGGTCACAATCTTAGAACCTTTGGCTTGCTAGGAATAATCGTCTTTACAAGAGAGCATACCAAAATCCCGGACAAATTTTCCAGGTCATATTGGTTTTATGGAAGGAATTTGAATGGTCAAGATCACATGTTATCCCTTTTCTGCCCGACTTTGATCCACCACCTCTAAACTCTTTGGCTCGCTCAACAACCACAATAGAGGTGGCTTGGCAACCCCCACATACGGGTTGCTTCAAAATTAACATTGATGGGGCTTCAAAAGGTAATCCAGGTGCGACAGGAATTGGAGTTATCGCCAGAAATTAGGACGGAAATCTTCTACAAGCAATGGCGGTCTCACTAGGTAGCACAACATCAATTACGGCGGAATCCTGGGGTCTCTTAACAACGGCGCGAATGATTCGTATAAATGGGTGGGAAAATGTATGGATTGAGGTTGACTCGAAATCCATGCTTCAAATCCTCCAAAATGGACAACTTCAGGCTCCCTGGTATTTAGAGGGAATACTCTTTGAAGAAGTTACAATTCTCCGTCAGGTTCGATCACTAAATATTACTCATGCTTATCGAGAAGCAAACCAGGCGGCGGATGAGCTGGCTAATGAGGCGGTTTGAAGACAGACACGACATCCACAAAATCCTACAACAGTTATCTGGGACGTAGTTACACCCCGCGTTTTTATATCAAATCTTATTTAATGATCGTATGGGTGTTACTACACCACGAGTTGTACCTTCCTGTCCCTTGAACCATTAAAAAAACGTTTGTTAACCTTCAAAAAAAAGAAGAAAAGAAATGGAAATGGACTCGTAGTGTGACCTCAACGTATAAATGTCATGGTAGGAACTCCATTACAAAAGTAATTCGATCTAGTCTTTTGATAATTTTAAGGCCCTTTCCTATGGGGAAGGCAAACCATAGTGTTTTCCTTGTTTGCCCCACTATGGAAGGGGCAAACACCAAAAACAGGCAGGCAAACCGCCAGATCTGCTTGTTTGTCGGGCCAACATGACTAACTAGCGGTAGTTAGTTAGTATCACAATCGAGAAAGAGATTCTCGACCGAGATTGTCTCTCTCTTAGTAAATAAAATTTATCCCCTACTTTTACACTATATCTCTCATACTTTAAGATTTTTTAATATATCTCATTACTCTCTCCTACTTACTCTCTCCTACACATCATCCCACAACTAATATTCTAACAAAATAAAATCCAATAGGTCTCATTAAAAATATTTTTTAATTAGATTTGCCTGTTTTTCCATAGTGCAAAATCAGATTTGCCTGGCCACGTGGCAAGGCAAATCACAAAATTTGACCCCTTGCATAGGAAGGGGCCTAAGATGGTTGTGAATGGGGTGATATGCTAATCCGATCCGAGTCACAGAGGTAGCGATTCTCTTAATCTCATCTCTCTCTCTCTCTCTCTCTCTTTCTCTCTAGGGAAATGGTCCAACCTATAAAACTTGTCTAATGATCCTTTTAGAGCCTTATTTATAGAGATCCCCTTATATCCTTGTTGTCATGTGTCTTCCTAATCACTTATTCACATAATTGCCACCCCTTATCTCTTAGATTACTAACATTCCTTAAACCCCAAGCCCATTTAGATAGGCCTAAATAAGCATAGGTTAAACCCATTAGGACCTACTAGACTTGGGGTATCCACATTAGTCCCCTGACGGTTCGCACGGGCGAGTGCGCCGGGTCAACCGTCACCCATGGAAACCCAAGTCCCTAGCTGCCTTCCACGGTTACCCCTTATCTTCCCAGATCGTGGCTTACGTGGCAGCGCAAGTCTCAACCATTAACAACATCGTGGCCCAGGTGGCGAGCGGTTACGCTTTTTACCTTCCTTTCTTCCTTGTATAAATAGTCTCCTGGTTTCACCTCCTCAAGCCAATCTTTTTCTGGTTAACTTTTCTTCTCTTCTTCCTTCATTACAATGAGCGATCACGATCCCTTGCCAGATGATCAGATTGTCTCTGACCACGAGAACGAGGTCGATCTAGAGAATGCGCCAGATTACGGAGGCGCTGGAAATGCTGCTTTCGACGTCTTTCCCGATCCTGAGTGCGAAGACGGTTTATTTTCCCACGACCAATTCAACCAAAGCATCGCCCTACAAAGTGCGTTTGTCTCATTTCCCAGTGATGTTTATCTTGATGACTTTCTCAATTCGCGCCTCTTAGATCACCTACCACCGCCACTCCCAGCCGATCCCTTGTGGCTACTGAATGCTGAGAGCAGTAGATGGTCATTCCCTCCTTTTGAACAGATCCCTCGCCTGGCTATTAACCGCGACGATTACGAACTCCCGACCATCGTCTACAAGTCCACGGCGTAACCTCAGGAAGGTTGGTCCTTGTGGGTTAAGTATGTTACTAACCACGAGCCCTATGTTCATATCCTCGGGGAGCTTGGTATCCTCAATGCTATCAAAGCATCAAAAAGTCGTTTTTGCAAGCGCAGTACCTCCGATCTGAACAAGCTAGTCACGCGTTGAATCTCTTTATTTCATACTTTTCTTTTTTCTTGGGGGCGAGGGGACGATTACCCTCGAGGATGCGATCTCACTTACCATGTTGCCATCCCATGACTCTCATTACTGGCACCATTCATCCGTCGCCGGATACATGCGCCCAAAGGATTGGGACTTGGTCACTCTTCTGAAAAAGTCAAAAGAACGTGCAAGAGACGTCCTTACAGAAGGAGTCGGTGATGACTTAGAGAAAAGTAAGGAGCACGAGACTGCTCAGGATGACGACCCAAAGAGGGGTGAAGAACACGAGGTTGCTCGAGGTAACACTTTCTGAATCATTTTTTTTTCTTTTTTAAAGAACATTCCATCTAGCGTTGCGGACAATGAGTTCTTTCTTTCCTCTTGTGTGTTGTAGGGGAGAACGAAACTGAAGTCCCTGCTTCGAATCTAAAAAAGAGGCGCTCCTCTTTCCCCTTGTTCGTGAAGTACTGGGCGCCAAAGAAAGTGGAAGGCGGTTGGAAGCGTTCGGACTATGGCGAGGAATCAGAGACGTTGCAGTTGGCCGCATTCCTTGTTTTCTGGTTAAGTCATGATGTGTTTGAGCTCGGTCCAGGGGATACCATCAAGGAAGAACTAATGCCAATGGCCGTTCTGATGGCGCGTGGTATTTCTTTCCCCTTAGCTCCCATGTTCTTGGGCAGTCTTTACCGTCATTTGGACTTGCTTGCGATTGACCTTCAGAGGGCTGCTAATGTTCACACCGTCGAGACTTTCGTTCCCGCGAGCTTTCTCCATATGTGGTCTTGGGAGCGCTTTCTTGGTTCCAACCCACAGGTTCCAACACTTACCATTTATGGTCACGTGGAGCGAGTTGACGAGGAAGGGGAAGTTTATCAGGATCCCATGCATGGTGTATACTTTTCCTCGCGCCCGTCTTTATAAGAATAAGTCGCCTAAGACTCTTGACAATATCTCTAAGTATATGGATGTCGGGGCAAAGTTCTGATTTTCCCCATATACTGATGGTCGTGTTGGCCCCACTCCCTATTCCTTTTACTCGACTGAGGAGGAAATCCTCGAATCTAGGTGGGTGAATCAGGCAAGCGAAGTGGATTTCATTCTTTCGGTGACGCCTGGTTATCTGCCGGGCTTTTATGGTGGCGCGTTTTCTATTGAGGCTTATAACTTCGATCGTGTAGTCCGCCAAGCAGGCTTTGATCAGGGGGTTCCTCCGCCTCCCCTGCGTCCTCTTGTTATGGACAAAGCCTCTTTGAGACATGATACGATCGGTTTGTTTATTCTGATGGGGGCGCGCTTCGCTGTCGTCCTATTCCTTTCATGATTCGTTATCCCGACCCCACACAGACCCCACTCAGCGTTTCTGCCGATTGGTACACGTATTGGAAAGAGCTTTTGATGCGTGTGATGAAGTTTCTGGTGACTGCTTATGTCCGTTATCCCGTGCCCGACAAGGATGAGCTCTCTGATATGCATCATGTCGGTCGCTTTGTGCTCGATAAGGGTATAGGAGGGCCACTCAGACTTGTCCCGGGAACAAGGGGCGCGCTCGGAATTACAATGAGACATCCTGGGGTCCTCTTCCCTTGGAACCTGATACAGTTGTAGGGCATAAGTCAAAGAGGAAAGTCCCCCTCTCCTCCTCGAAGGATGCTGCGGACATGGACGATCACAAGTGTCCAGAGTCTCCAAACCGTCTCCTTCAACACCTTGGCATATTGACTTTGCGTTTGCACTTTTTTCTAATCCTTATATTTACTTAGCCTTTTGTTTGCGCGTAGCCTGACGACGCTCATGATCCGGGGCCGCGTAAGCGGTCTTTGGAGGAGTGGCTTAATACGCCCGAGCATGAGTGGCGTAGGAAGGCGTTGATTGATAAGTTGAATTGGGAAGCGGGCATAGTCCCCATTGCTCGGTGTATTTCCTCCCTTTCTAATACGCCTTGTACTAAACAGGCACGTCAGGGAACTTCCTCGAAGAGGAAACGTTCTTTGTCCATGTAACCTCCCGCTCGTTCGAGCAACCCTAAGTTTGTGGAGAAGTTTGAACGTTGTAACCAAAGTGCCGGTCCCAAGCCAACTGATGTGATGAGGTTAACTCGTTTACAACCTTTAGTCTGTTCTGTTAGGCGTGGTGAGGTTAATCCTCTGAATTCACCGTCATCTATTTTGGAATCTTTCAGTTCGTCAATGTCTGAGAGAGTACATCACGTGGGCCCGTCCTCCTCTGCTCACGTGCTGTTTGATCCAGGTATGTATTAAATTTTACAAGTGGGGTGCATTTATTCCTCCCCTTCTGAGCGTAAAATCCTATATATACCTCAGTATCTGTTGCATTCTTGTGAAACGAGAGAGTTTTGAGTCTAGTTAATACTTTGGC
Source organism: Papaver nudicaule (assembly GCA_023529015.1). Lineage (NCBI taxonomy): Eukaryota > Viridiplantae > Streptophyta > Magnoliopsida > Ranunculales > Papaveraceae > Papaver > Papaver nudicaule. The sequence goes on from JAJJMA010116865.1 coordinate 35,990, forward strand.
AATTTATTATTGTTGCTTTCGTATATATTTTGTTCTAGGCTCTTTCGGAGGCGATTCTCCCAGCGATCGAGCAAGTGATACTGACGCCAAAAAGAGCGCGTTCTCGGCATCCTTTGAGCAGGTGAGCTGTTGATTTTGTTTGAATTTGATTTTTATCTCCCGTTATTGTTGTTTCGCATATAAACTTAGTCTCCTATAAAAATCGGATATGGGGAAGCGTGTGAACAAAGAGACCGAGAGTGCAAGTAGTGAAAAGCGCTTGAGGAATTCCTTGCCTCCTAGGAATAAAAACATCGTCAACCGTCCCACTGCTTCCGCCGTGATGGGTTCTCCTGCTGCCAATGTAGCTCGTTCTCATGATGTGAGTGTAGCTCGTTCTCCTGCTGTTAGCGTGGCTCGCAACTCTGCTGCGCTGCCTATGTTTGACCACGTCTTTGATCGTTCGGAGATTGGTTTTGAGGATGATCCTTTTGAGCTAGTTCATGGATTTCGGGTTCCTTCGGCTCATGCGGGTACTTATACCAAAATCCTCAGGCGCCACAGTCACCTTGTTCCCGTGAAGATGTCATCCTACCTTGGTATGGCGGTGCAAGTTAAAACAGGTATCGATTTGCTGGATGTGGCGGCCGGTCTTTACGATGTGGATCAGAATCCTCATTCTGAGGAACAGATGAGAAAGTGGGAAGGGACTCTCTCTACTGCAGACTACATGCGACTTAACGTCTCCTGGATGCTGGAGTTGATGAAAAAGGTGAGAGCCAAGCATGACCCTAGAACCTCAAAGCTGTCCCCTGAGATTGATCAGCTGATGAAAGACAAGGCGCGATTAGAGGCATAGGTTGAGACCAAGACGGTCGGGCAAAGGAGGATCGCCCTAGAGTTTAGTACTGCTACCGACGCGCTTGTTGTGGTGGAAAAGGACGTTGAGAGGGTTAATCTTGAATTGGAGGCTAAGCAGAGGGAGCTGGCCGAGCTTGCTGAGGCGGATTCGCGAATACCAATATTACTTTTGGTTTGTTGAAACGTTATGTATGACGATTTATTTTTCTTCCTCCCCTCCCTTATTTTTTTGAGTGAAAAGACTTATTGGTTGGCGCTTGGATTGTGGATATTGGACATCGTGCCATTCTTAAATGTTTAATTAATAGCTGTTAATCTGTATATAGTTGTAGTAGTTATTTTGTGTTGTGGTCGGTTTTGTTTGTCCCCCCCCCCCGTTTGTTTTGGGCGGAGACTGGTGGGGATGTAATGAAGCTGTCGCGTGAGGAAGTTGCTAGTGATATTCGCAGTTTACATAAGGCCAGTTTCGTCCTGCCTGTGATCCTTGCTCATTTTGGGAAATTGTCGGACGACTCCTGTCTTGGATTTGCTGAGGTAAACTCTCTAGTGGAGAGGATAAGGTTATCCGGGCACGAGCCTGATGAAGTTATATTGGAGTGCCTTCGGAATTGTAGGGCTCGTCGGGTGTTTTCTACTTTAAGCCTGTATGATGTTTTCCGCGCCCTTTGTGTAAAAAATGTGTCTTTAAGTCGTGCTTTTGTATTGTTTCGCACGTTTCGAAGTCGAAGCATCTAGAAAGTGTGTTCGTTTGGCAAGTTGACTCGTGTCTTTTCGATATCCGTGTAATAATAAATGCAACTTTCAAATGTTAGCTTTTGAATGCGTGTATATATATATGTCTCTCCTTTTTCTTTTGTATCCTACTTTTCTTTTTCTCTCTCCCCCCTTTTTTTAGAATATTATTTTGATGGCTTTCGGTTTGCGCGGCTATTTCATTGCCTTGTCTTCGACACCTTCTGTGTCCACTCCCTTGGATATCGAGCGCGAAATCGGGCGACTAGAGTCGGTCAAGGAGGAAGCATAATTGTTAGTTACTCATAGGCGAGAGGATTATGAGGCTCTCCAACAGGTTTGGATTGTTCATCATGCTGAATGGGAGGCTGCCTGTGCTGCTGGAATCACTCCTGGTGTCCAGTTTGGTTCTAATAATGAGGTGGGGCCCCGTCAACAAATGGACAAGACTCATAGTCGTCGTACCGTTGCTCTCAGTAACCTTCTTGAAGCCGAGCGGTTTTTCAGAGATATTGATGAGGAACTAGAACGGTGTAGGCACGCTCTTGCTATAGGCGCTGTTATGCCTTTGGTTTAGTCTGTTGCTTTATGTAGATGTTGTATGGTTGATTTACTTAATTGGAACGTCTTTTCTTTGAACCCGTGTCATGCATGCCCAGAGCGGCTTCTTTATGTATTAAATGCACCAAATTGCTATTATAAAACATTCTCATTCACCGTGTTTTAGTTTCAAACAACGAGATGGCTTCTGCGGATGGTTTATGGGTATTAGCCCTTCCTGCTACTCCTCGTGCCTTGGCTCGTGCTGAACTAGAGAAGGAGACAAAACGCTTACGCGATGTTCTCTTGGAAACGAAAGATTTACTTCATGCGCATGAGCAACAATGTAAGGGTATACGCGCTGCCCTCGCCGATTAGTGCGAGACCATGAGTTTGATCAGTTGTGCGGGCGCGTCCCCTATTTTAGCGGGTAAGGCGCGTCGTCCGTATAATGATCTTGTTCAACAACTCACAAAAGAAGAAGATTATGTGCAATATGTTGACTTTGTTGCGCAGCGCGTTGCTGAATGTGAGGCAGAACTTGCCAAATCGCCCAATGTTTGATGCTTATCCAGGGGCTTCTCAGGCCTGCGAGGACGCGCTTTTGCTGTAGTGTGTTATTTTCTCTAGGTTTATCAAGTATGTAAAGTAGGGTTTGCTAATATAATGATAACACACTTCTTATTTATGTTAATTCTTTCCAGTGTATCAAATATGGCGGGACCTTTAAAGGGGGCACCTGTGTTGTTTTTTGACTTGGTCATGGAAAGGTGACATGTTGAATGCGCTCCTTAAAGGTTTTCAGTGCCCCATTGGACAGGGTTATCAGTGCCCTTGTGTTAAATCGATTCGTGTTATGAGAGGTAGCGTGTTCAGTGCGCTCCTGAGGCAGCGTTTTCAGTGCGCTCCTTAAGGGTTTTCGGTGCCCAATCGATCAAGGTTATCAGTGCCTCTGTGTTAAATAGATTTGTGTTATGAGAGGTAGCGTGTTCAGTACGTTCCTGAGGCAGCGTGTTCAGTGCGCTCCTTAAGGGTTTTCGGTGCCCAATCGATCAGGGTTATCAGTGCCCTTGTGTTAAATCGATTTGTGTTATGAGAGGTAGCGTGTTCAGTGCGCTCTAGAGGCAGCATGTTCAGTGCGCTCCTTAAGGGTTTTCAGTGCCCAATCGATCAAAAAAATGATAGTAAAAGAAGGGGGTGGGGCGTACTTTCGAGATGCCCCCTTTTTTTTTAATTAGAGGTTTGCATGGTGACATAAAGATAAGTAAAATAAAACAAAAAGGAAAAACAGAGCCGTCGTCATCATGGCTGGAGTCATCTGCTCAAGCGTAATACAATTTGATCCATTTAAACATTTATCAGTGTGTCAATCTCCTTCCCGTTCATGTAGTTGAGGTAGTAATAACCACTCTCCCCGACTTTCCGTATGATGTATGGTCCGCGCCAATTTGCTGCAAATTTCCCAGCCTTTGCTTTCTCTGCACGTGCTTCGCAATCTTTAGCACAATATCCCCGACTTCGAAAGAACGCGGTATCACTTTCTTGTTATAATAACGTGCCTTAGTGGCTCTGTAAGTTTTTGCAAACTGCTACGCCTTGGACCTTCGCTTTGCGAGTGCATCAAGATGCGCGATTCTGTTCACGTTGTCCGGTTCAGTGTGGCTTGCCATAGCCACCCTGGCGGATGACACCACGACTTCAGCTGGCAAGATGGCATCCTCTTCATATACTAGTGAATAAGGAGATGCCCCTGTAGAGCTGCGCTTGGAAATCCTATATGCCCATAGTGCCAAAAGCAGCTGTTCGTGTCAACCTATGTGGTGATCGTGGACAGTCTTGCTCAAGATTCTCAATAACGTTTTATTAGTGGATTCTGCTAGCCCATTCCCTTGGGGGTAATACTCAGTAGACGCGTGCTGCTTTATGTTGTACTTGGCTAGCAGTTCCGCCACCTTCTGATTGATGAAGGAAGTACCATTGTCCGAGCGGATAATCATAGGTGCGCCAAAATGGCAAATGATGTATTCCTTGATAAACGCAACGATAGTCTCTCTTTCAAAATTTCGTAAAGGCGCCGCCTCTACCCACTTGGTTGAATACTCTGTCGCAATGATTATATATTTGTGCCAACTGGAAGATAGAGGGTTTATGGGGCCGATCAGGTCTAAACCCCATCTGTGGAAAGGCCACGTGGCAACCACACTGTGCAATTCTTTGTGGGGCGCTTGTATCGCGTTCCCGTCAAATTGGCAGACGCCGCATCTTCTCACAAATTCTGATGTATCGGCCTCCATGGTAGGCCAATAATAGCCCCCCTCATGGATGTGTACGAATAACTTGCGTTTCCCTTAGTGTTCCATCTCATGAGCTTTGGTCATCACTGTCTGTGCTTCCTCTTTGCTTAGACACCTTAATGCCCTGTTGTCCAAGCTTCTCTTATATAACACTCCATCAGTAATGAAGAAACACGCTATTTTTTTGTTATTACCAGAGCTTCTGTATCTTCTCCCGGGAGCAGACCGTTCTTTAAATAATTAATGTAAGGTTGCCTCCAGTCTAACTCCTCGACCGTGCAAACCTCAGACGGTTGTGGTGGTGACTGACACTCCGTGCAGTCTCCCTGTAAGGTCGCGTCCTGCATTGCCATCTCGGACCTGCAATACCCTTTTCTTTGTAGTCTTCTGTACAGGGGAATCACTCTTGAATGCCCACAAGTCTCCTGGTAAACTTTGGCTAAAAGCCTCGCCGCTTCTTTCTTTCCTACACACTCGCCAATGCTCCGCCTACCATTCGATAATAAAGTTGCCCCTTGATGACCATGAAGGTCTTTAGCTTTTAGAACAATATTGACCTTTCTTCCTTGAGCTTATCGAGCTCCCTCATGATTCCTTTCCTCTAGTAATTTTCTTCTTCAAACTTCATTTCCCGTAGCCAGATGCTGGGGAGTTCTTGTATGTGCACAGTGATCGAGCCTTCCTCCTTGTCGTTCAAATTAATTTTGCCGCTAGAGTTGCTAAGGCGTCAGCGTGCCTATTCATGGCTCTTCCCGTGTGTCCCAATTCTATCAGGGTGAATTTGGTCATCTGCTCCTGCGCTTCTGCGCGATAAGGTGCCAAGCGCTCCTCTTTGACATGGATATCACCGCCCGCTTGACTGGTAACTAATTTTGAGTCGCCATGCATGTGGAGTCGGGAGAGTTCCATTTGCTCATCTAGTTTAAGGCCTATAAGGAACGCCTCGTACTCAGCTACATTGTTACTACAAGCGAAATCTAACTTGAAGGCGAACGAGAGAAACTCTTTTCCCGGTGTTTCAAACACGATGCTTGCTCCTCCATACGATCCATAGGACGACCCGTCAAAATACATGTCCCAAACGCCTTCTTCGTCAAGCTCCGCCACTTCTTCCGATATGTCCTCATGGATACTAGTTTCATCACTTCCTGGGATTAGAGCTAAGCACGCTTGCTTGACCTCTGATGCCTCGGGGTCTTTGGTAGTGAAGCCCAAATTCTGACAACTATAGAGACCAGTGCGCGGTTCGACCAGTCAAGTATGGTCGTTCGGCTAAGTAAACCATGGGATTTTCCACGGCGATTACCACTGTTTGATTTGCTAATAGGTATGACCTTCACTTCTGAGCGACGTAGATTAGAGTTAAGCACGCTTGCTCGATCCGAGGGTATTTACTTCAGCGTCTTTCAAGACGCGACTCACGTAGTATATGGGGAAGAGCTGATCGTTTCCCAAATCTTGAGCAAGGAGCGACCCTATAGCTTCAGAAGTGTATGTCAGGTAAAGGTGTAAGCGCTCTCCAGGTATTGGTGGTCGCAGGACTCGTGGGCAAGTTAGGCACGTCTTTACATTTTCAAAAGCGTTTTGCTGGATTGCCCCCCACTGGAACGCGCATCCCTTATTTAAGAGTGGAGGAGTGAAGGCGGCCAGCATCTGTGCTAGGCCTGGTATGAACCTCCGGAGGTAAGATATTTTCCCAAGAAAGCTTTGAAATTCCTGCACATTGGCGGGCCTTATCCATGCTAAATATTGCTTGCGCCTTTCCTGGATCCACCTGTATTCCCCTACTGGTGACCACAAGCCCCAAGAATTTGCCGGATGTGACCCCAAAAGCGCATTTTAAAGGGTTCATCTTGAGCTTGTATTGTCTACAGCGCTCAAACACCATCCGCAAGTGGTTGATGTGGTCTTCCTTCTTCTGAGACTTGACTACAATATCATCGACGTACACCTCAACTTTCCTGTGGATTAAATCATGGAAAATGGATACCATAGCCCACTGGTAAGTTGCCCCGGCATCCTTCAGTCCAAATGGCATCACCACATAGTAAAAACAACAAAAATTGTGGAGTGATTTTTAGAGATAATAACAGTTTGGCCGTGGAATGCTTGGCACAAGCGCTAGGAGTTGATAATTCGGTTTCAGCAGAATCCTAGGGGCAATTTTTTCTTTTAGAATTGCTTGTAGTAGGGGTATAAGGCTGATCTGGTTTGAATGTGATTCAACGCATGTTATTAAGGCCCTATCTAACCCTTGACTAGTGCCTTGGAAATTCTCGGTCCACTCGGCAAATTGTTGTTATTATTATTATTATTATTATGAAAATAGGCATTGTATTAAAAACAACAGAAAAGGGGTAATAATAATTAGAGTCCCCTCTTCTTCTGTATGAAATTTTATGTGGTTTTGAATGATAATAATAATAATAATAATAATATAAAAGGTTAGAGATGAGAAGACCTGTAATGCTCTCTACTTGGTTTTAGTTTTCAGTTTCCACATGTTTATACATCTCGTTTTAGTTTTCAGTTTCCACATGTTTATATAGCTTGTCTTTAGCATACATCGAAAATCTACTTGAAAATTTAGGAACCTAAAATTCCTTCAACACTTTGTTTTGCTTGAATAAACTGCAGCACTAATATATGATACGAAAGCTGTTTTGTGGCTTGTGTGCCCTTGCAAATAGTGATGAAGTTCTACTACACCAAAACCCTAGTCTCTTGTGCAAACTGCCATCCGTGGAAAGGCTTACTGATAACGTTAATTTGTGCTCTCTTCTTGGCTTGACCTTTTTCCTTATTGCTTGTTGAAGATTTGACGTCAAATCAGACATGTGAACTGGGAGGAGCCAAAACTTTTATTCAGGGGGACATTTTTATATTTAAAGAATGATCCTAATCCAGATAGGCATCCGAAGGGACGAATGATATGGGCTGGGACCAAGATTAGCAGATAGGCATCCAAAGGGTGCGTTTTTTTTACCATTTATAAAATGTATACTTTGAGTTCCAAAAAAATACGAATTTAAAACCGAAATATATGAATTTGCACAAATATCTTGACTAGACAATCCATTAAATATGTTATCGAAGAGATTGACTGTTGAGAAGGCTTTCATCATTTACCCTTTAATCCATAAAATCAGATCTTTTACAACAAATTTTTCAATATTTTCCGAATTTGTCCTCCATATTTACTAGAATATCCCAATTACCTGACATATATAGGTAACTTTACCAAATCTAGCGGGAACTGCTGTCCCCACTAGACCGTTAATCCCTTATCAAGTCCGTCCCTATATGAGAATGAAAAGATAAAGAACAATTATAACAAGACAATTCACTTATATAAAGAATTTAGTGGTGACGAGTTTCAAAATCATAACTGCTATTATCATCCAATAACTTTATTAGTGTAGTTAGTACATTGACATCGTCAAGAGAATCGTGGACTTGAACACCACAAACAGAAATGGAAAGGTTCCACTAAACAGAATATCGATCACAATTAACTCAATACAATCTCTACTCTTTTGTGAAAGTGAAAAGAGTTCCAATACCATGACTGCCGACACGTGATTTGATTTAATATACACGTTTTATATTTCTAGCATATTTTTTTGATTTTCTTTTTTGGGTGCGCACTGAACATGGGTTCATGGAAATGATGGATGATTCACAGTCGACATGGACTATAATACTCCATTACCATCATCACTAATAATATTTTGTTAAACCAACAACCAATTAGGACTCGATTCGAAAGCTAAGAGCTACGTAGGGCGCCTGACGTCTCACGACGAAAAAACAAGATATCTATTAGAAAAATATTAATATTAATACCATCCGTTCTACACCGACGAGGAAAAAAAGTATATAGAAGTCGTGTGGAACCCGTCACCTCTGAATTTCTCCGTTAATGGGTCTTGGACGTGAGATATCGGTCGGTTTTAGATATTTTTTTTGTCTATATATAATTTCATATACTTTGATGGGAACATAGACTAAAACAAGAAAGAAAGAAAGAAAGAAAGAAAGCAACACCTGCAACACTATCCATCCATGGCACAATCACTGCCCAAGTTTATCGTCATCCAATCTAACCTAAACCACAAATACCTGCACTTGGAAAAAACCAGTGGTCCTGCAGCTGATGCACTCCGGTTCGAAGGAGAATACAGTTTCGGCCTTGAGACGAGGTTTGAGGTGGTGCCGTCTGCCACTGATGGAAATGGACTGGTACACATCCGATCACTACAAAATAACAAGTTCTGGGTGTCGCCGAGAATGGCTGGTCCAACCAGCTGGATCACTGCCACGGCCACGAAACCTGAAGAGGATCAATCTAGCCAGGATTGCACGCTCTTCCAGCCGGTTCACTTTGATTCCAACAGCAACAACATGATCGTCGGGCTCCGCTTTGTCTACGCCAACTGCTATGTTGCCCTCTATATGGAAACCAGTTATAACTATCTTTACTTATATTTGGTTAGCCCTTCAAAATTCAAGGGGCGGGAGCACGACCTGAGTATCCTCGACTGGCAGTCCATTGTGATGTTGCCAGATCTTATCAGGATTAAGGGAGACAATGGAAAGCACCTCAAGGCCTATCGGGACGGGTACAT
>JAJJMA010116869.1:0-14872 GCA_023529015.1 Papaver nudicaule
TTCTGGTCTACATAACCATGTGTTATGTTGGTATTTGTTCCCACGAATACTAAGTTTACAAGAATGCATGAGATAGATTCGATACCATTTGTCCATTACAATGGTTTGCTTGCAAATCACTTGTTGGATATGGGTGAATCTAAAGGAGTACTCTTGAGCAAGAGTCCAGTGGATTATAGTTGAGGGCGTCTAACACGTCTAAGTACTGGCCCAGAACTTCCAGCGGATCCAAGTTAAACCCTAATATGGAAAACGATGGTTCCCGAACCGTACGGTGAACAGTGACCTGGGAATTTTTCCTGAGTTTCAAATCGTTAATTTGTATGCGTACTAGTACGTGAACCTCAGATTCGATGCATTTGGTCGTGATTCAGATGGACGGTTTGCGAACCGCCCAAAGTGAATATTCTCTGGATTTTCACACGGGTTAAACTCAGACTCCTTATCTCTTAGTTGGACTTGGTTATCACGAAAATATCTTCTGTGGTCCATCTAACGGTTCTCAATGTGTCAATAAAATAAAGATTATCTCTGGTCTGTTGGATATCAATCTTGAAGTGTTTTTGAGCTAACAAAACACTTGGCAGATAAATGATAAAAGATTTCCAATTGAGATAAATCTAGGTTTCTTGGTTTGCAAGTTAGGGTTTCCTAAACTTGTGGAACAAGTAACTAGTTGCTTTATTCCAAAGCAACCTATCTTGTTGAGTGCTATAAATAGAGGTGTCTAAGGACGAAAACCGCAAGCATCAAGCATACGTGAAGATTATCTGTGGAATTGATCGTAAACTCTGTTCACTTCGGTGAATGCTTGTTGTGGTATAGTCATCCTCTATTAGGTAGCAGTTCCTCTTGGGATTTACCTAACGACTATAAAGACTTCTCTTGAGAGTTGGGAAGCACAGGTAGGAGATTGAGACCTTAGTGGTTGAAATCGGAGTAACCTGTAACCTTGGTAACCTGATTACATTCTTGTCTATTCCACGGTCCTTCTCTTCTGATATAAGGCCATTCAAGAACTGATACGTTACACACAAGGTTGAAAGGAAGCAATGCACGGCTGCACTCGGTGTTGTAAGACCTAGTTAGCTCCAGTTGTATAAGTTTCTTAAGTGATTCTTCATGTACAACTGAGGTAGAGACAAGTTGGGCATAGGTTACTTGGTTTACTTGTCAGCCCCAGCTTCTAACTAGATTTTCGTATGACCTGGAGAAATCCGAAGGAAGTCACTTTATGTATTGATAGGGCATTTACCGGTCAAACCCACTAGCGTTGGTATGCCAAGCTAGTTGTCAGTTTTAGGTGTCAAAACTCAATTCTTGATTTAGCCTACTAGAGTTTAGATTTCAGAATTGGGATATAGACAAAGTAGTAGAGACCTTGAAGACGAAGACTGTGAAGACAAAGAAGACATCAATTATTCTTCATCGACAAAAGGTTAGTAGGAGTTATGAATTTTATGGAAATTCTTTTATTCTACTTTCTCTATTCTTTCGAAATATAGTCGACTACTTTAGTAGTGATAATAGCGATTGAGATCGTATTCTTGTCTAACGTGGCCTTGTGTCATGACCAGTGTTTGTTCCCACAAATACTGTGAGTACAAGAATGAATGAGACAGATTCGGTGCCATGTGTCCATTACAATGGTTTGCTTGCAAATCGTTAGTTGGATATGGATGAATCTAAAGGAATACTCTTGAGCAAAGAGTCCAGGGATTACAGCTGAGGACGTACACACGTCTAGGTTCTGGCTAAGCCCAGTACTTCCAGCGGAATCCAGATTTGACGAAATCTGACAGGCGCCCGGTTCGCGAACCGGTACGAAAACCAGGAAACTCAGAATTCTCCTGAGTTCCAAGGTGACTATTTATTTCGCGAACCAGTACGCGAACTTGATAATGGTCATCTTGCTGGTGTCGGATTTAGTGGATATTCTTTCAGAATTTCACTTGAGTCAAACTCTAAACTCCTTTATCTCTTAGATGGACTTGTATATTGATAGGTGCCTTAAAACACCTATTCAAGAGTACCTTATTATACACTTTAGTTAGCTTATGCCTCGTACATTGGTTATTTAACGTTGTTTTCTATTTTGCAGGTACAACATCTTTAAATTACACAAAAGAAACAAATAACATCTTATTTCATTTGAAGAAACTACAAGGTGGTGGAAAGCAGGATAGAAAGCCTTTGAAGTGTCAAAATCCAAGGAATTACTGGAGCAGACATCATTCCAAGCTCAGGGCACCACCACAGTTTAGGGCACCGGGTTATTCCCAACCCCAGCACGGCGCTAAGGGGTAACCTTCATCTTAATAAAAGTCGCTGGTTTCTTTTATTCTCAGATCTGTGTCTGAAACAGAAACCAGAGAAGAAAGAGAGAGAGAGCTGTACAGGGTTCTTCAAGGGTCAAATTCAAGCAGAGAAAAGAGGGGTTTGCTATGTAGATTTGTTGCTGGTTCTGGGTTGGTTAAGGGTGATGATGGCGGTGGTTTTGTGAAGCTGATTAGTCACAGAAGTTGGTTCTGATTTAGGGAGATTCTGGGTTCAGATTGATTAAGCTAGAAAGGGGCTTATGGAGTTGCTACATCAATGGGTTTGAGGTTGATGATTTATTAAAGCAGGAGCATGAAATTGTGCTAATAGAAATTCAATTTCTGACATAAAGGAAAGGATTGCTCTTGCTGTTTTCTGGAGTTTGGTGGCTGATTTACAAGGGGCTTTTGAAGCCATTATATCAGTGGAGTTGGGGTACAGAAACTAAGCATGAATCGATAGAAAAGTGGTTTTTGCTGTGGGATGGTTTATCATGGATTTGGAGGTTCAGTTCTGTGACCAAGGCTACAGGGGAGAAGATGAGATTGCACAGTGAGGTTTGATGGTGGCTGAATGAATGTGTTTGTGTGTTTGTGTTGAGTAACGACTGCTTGCAGGGAGAAGCTATGATGAGCTGCAGAGAGTTGTGTGGGCTGTTGCAGTGGTGGTCCAACGGCTGTGCGATGACTGGGGTTTTGAAGCAAGGAGTTATGGAATTGCTCTTGTCAGTGCCGTGGGGTTGTGTTATGGATTTGTACAGGTAAACCAAGGAGAGCTGCTGGAGTTCAGAGAGATAAATTCTGCCCAGGTTGTGTGCAGTCATTAGCCGTGGTTTCTGGACTATGATGGCAGCTGGAAAGTTGATTTCAGTCGAGTCATGGGCACAGGTGTTGGCTGCCATTGTGGGTTTGTTGCTGTGACCTAATAAACTATAGAGGGTCTGATTGTTTTAACTGTGAATGGCTACGATTTGAATGCTAGAGAACAAGCAAGGAAGAAGCTGAACACTTCTGTGTGTTTAGGGTCTGTGTAACAGGGAGGCTATCATAGCAAGAAGGTTGAGTTCCGGCAGTAGTTTCAGGCAAGATTTCACAAGGTTTCTGGCAGTTCTACCCAATCTGTGAAGCTGTTGTTATGGTGCTGTTCTGGTGCTGCTGGACAATGAAACAAGGAGCTGCTGTACTGGCTTGTGAGGTGTACTTGTGCTGTGGATTTGAGCAAAGAATGGTGGACTACAGAGAGGTTTGTTGGCATGATTCGTGGATATGGCTATGGCATGATTTTAGAAGGCTACAAGGGCATGGGCTTGACATGGTTCTGTAGTTGTCTATAGGGGACAATTGCCCGTGGTTTTTGATGTTGTTTCTCAAGGGATTGAACTAGCTGGATTTATGAAACAAATATGGGTACAGTTTGTGGCCAAAAGAGAGCCATCAGGTGGGCTGCTAGGTCGGTGGTTTTAGGGGCCTGGATCCAGTTTGGACTGAGCTTTGAGTCCAGTCTGAATATTCTTAGGTCTTGCGCAAGTATACAGGAGTTTGAGGTTATAAGAGGGGGCGCAGAAAACAGAAAGGGGGCATCTTTTCTCATCTGTTTTTGAGGCGCAGAAAGTTACAATATTTTGGAGTTTGATTTTCTTTATCATCTTTTAGTTTTTAACAACTTATTTTTACTAAAAGATTTTGTTTTCTTTTCAAGAACATGAGTAGCTAAGTTTATTTTTGATTAGGGATGAACTTGACATCCCGAGACATGAGTTTTAATCAATTTGCATAAGTATTTCAATCCTCTATTTTTACTTGTTGTGAATCTTTTACTATGCTTGAATATTTATGGGTTTTCCTCTAGTTGCTTGAGTGCGCAATCACGTAGTTAGTTGACAACCCTATTGCTAGTTAGCGATTCTTTGATCCGTAATTGTCAAGAATCAATAACAACAAGTAGCAATTCTCAATTATTGACGGCGGGATGTTGTTAAATCATTGAGAAGTAGAAGATTATCTTAGTTCACAATCCGAGCTTACGAGTGCGTGGCTAGGTCTTACCCCAATTCATAGAGTCTAATGCTTTTGATTTGAATCACTTGAAGAGCTTATTTTAGGTGTTCTAATTGATTAGAATCCGGTAGTCGAGTACTTCCGTATCCGGTGACACAAGGAATTGATTAGGATAGTTGAGCTTATAACTATTCTAGGGTGGTAACAAGTAGGATATTGCGAGAAATATGCTTTGTAGATTGATTATGCTTTGTTTCGTGGATTGATAGGAATTCCTTAATCGCTTTTTATCATTATTATTTGATTCAAAATTCAGTTTATATATTTTTGTTACCTTGATTCACTCTCTTTGAAACAAGAATTGAACTTTATAACAACGAGAACTCACACCTCCCTGTGGAACGAACTTGACTTGCTTTACTACATCTTTATTGAGTTGTTTAGAGTCGAGAAATTATTCTTGATAGGTTTGACACCTTATCATATATCACATAATATCTTTTGTGTTCCATCTAACGATCCTCAATGAGTCAATGAGATAAGATTATCTCTGGTCTGTTGGATTTCTATCTTGAAGTGTTTTGGAGCTAAAACACTTGGCAGATAATGATAAAAAGAATTCCAATTGGGATTAATCTCTATTACTTGGTTGTCAAGTTTAGGGTTTCCCTAACTTGTGGGACAAGTAATTGATTGCTTTATTCCAAAGCAACCTATCTTATTGAGTGCTATAAATAGAGGTGTCTATGGACAAATACCGCAAGCATTAAGCATACGTGAAGGTCCTCTATAGGTTGCAGCTCCTCTGGGAACTCCCTACGACTATAAAAGACTTCTCTTGAGAGTTGGGAAGCACAGGTAGGAGATTGAGACCATATTTGGTTGAAATCGGATTAACATGTAACCTTGGTAACCTGATCACGTTCTTGTCTATTCCATAGTCCGTCTCTTCTGCTATACGGCTATTCAAGAACTGATATGTTACACACAGGGTTGAAAGGTAGCAACGCACGGCTGCACTCGGTGTTGTAAGACCTAGTTAGCTCCAGTTATACAAGTTTCTTAAGTGATTCTTCGTGTATAACTTAGGTAGAGATAAGTTGGGCATAGCTTACTCGGTTTGCTTGTCAGCCCGGATTTTTGAAGTAGATTTCCGTATGACCTGGATTTAATCATCCGAAGGAAGTCAACTTGTGTGTGGTAAACTGATAGAGGACAGTTAGACCATACGTCAACAATTAGGTTGCAAAGCCAGTATTGCTGACACAAGCCTTTGACAGCGGTCAAAGCAACTCCTAGGCCTGTAAAGGACGTCAGCTGGGGGAATCAAGTGCGTGACGATCTGTGGGGGATCTAGAGACGTAAGGAGTGTGACAGTAGCCAATTCGCTTGGAGGGCTTGAGTTGGTCTCTGCTACATCCCAGACCGAAGTCTTATAGTAGGCTAGTGTTTGTAGTCAGTTTGTACTGGGCGGTGTTCAATCTGGACGAGGTCCCGAGGTTTTTCTGCAAGGCAGTTGCCTCGTTAAAAAAATCTCTGGTGTCTTGTGTGCTTTTACTTTCCGCATTATATCTCTGATAATATAATTAAAGCACCAAGTAGTACGTTATCCAATAACTGTAGAGTTTAACTCCAAAGTCCCAACTTTGTCGAGTTGATCCCCAAGATCACAACTCCAGTTATTAGAGTTTGGATATTGATTTTTGAGATTGTCCAAACTTAAACCATAAGACTCACGAGCCAAAACGAAAAGTTGGTAGTATTTCGGTACCCCTCATTTTTCATGTATGTCAAACTGATAGAGGACAGTTCAAACATACAGTTGATAATTGAGGTTGCAAAGCCGGAATTATTAACACAAGCCTTTAACAGCGGTTAAAGAAACTCCTAGTCATGTAAATGACGTCAGCTAGGGGAATCAACTGTGTGACGATCTGTGGGGGATCTAGAGATGTAAGGAGTGCGACAGTAGCAAGTTCGCTTGGAGGGTGAAATTGGTCTCTGCTACATCCCAGACCGAAGTTTTATAGTAGGCTAGTGCTTGTAGACAGTTTGTACTGTGCGGTGTTCAATCTGGACGAGGTCCCGAGGTTTTTCTACAAGTCGTTGTTTCCTCGTTAAAAAAATCTCTGGTGTCTTGTGTGATTTACTTTCCGCATTATATTCTCTGATTATATAATTAAAGCAAACACAAGAAGTACGTTATTAATAAACCTAATCGTTGTCCTCAATCCATCCATTGGATTTACCAAGACCATGTCTTGCGTTGGACTGATACTTGTGATCCAAACTCAGGTTAACAGATCTGGGTATTGATTTTTGAGATCGTCCAGATCTGACCATAAGTCTCACGAGCCAGACGAAAAGTTGGTTGTATTTCGGTACCCCTGCTTTTTCAATTGGTATCAGAGCCGATGAACACATTAAGGACGTAACTGTCTGTGTTTATCGCGGCTTGTGAGTCATGGAAAAAAGCTTAAAAGCTTGTAACGTACCACCACACTTGAATGTAATATCAGCATCTGAAAGAGAAAATCTTGACAGATGACACGTCTGATGTGTGGACCGATTTTATTAATTCTCTATGCATTAAAAAACAGAGATTAATTAGAAAAGTCGAAGGGCTTTATATCGGGTTAAACATTCAAAGTGAAAAAAATTCATGATTTCTGAAAAAGAGAAATTGCTCAGCAATAAGCTAGATGAGATTGTCCGTGAGAAACAGACTATTAACCCCAGTCTATCCGGATCAAGTCAAATGACTAAAGGGGTTCAAGACCCTTATACAGAATCTAGTCTGAAGTATGTCTCAAGGGAAAAATATGGAATCGGGTTCAAACTCCCTTATTCAGAAAATATAAATATTGAACACCCCTGCACCTTTTGTGGCTTGGAAGGTCACTTCCAATATTTATGCAGTTCGTTCAGGACAAAACTTCAGGAACTGAAAGACTTGCATAAAAATGCTCATAAACTCTTTATTGAGTTAAGACGGCATGTAAGAAATCAAGAAACACCCCCTATTGAGGGAACTCGTGAATGTGCCTTAGGAGCAGTAGCTCTGAAATCTACATCCCCTTTTCAATGGTTCCTTGATAGTGGATGTAGTAGGCATATGATAGGGGATTTATCTTGATTTGTGAACGTTTATGATTACAAAGGTGGTCATGTAACCTTTGGAGATGGAAGTTGTTGCTTCATCAGCAAGCGAGGAACTATTAAACTTCCAGGTATTCCCGAGATCCATGATGTTGTCTATGTTGAAGGCATGACAGCAAATCTTCTCTCTATTAGTCAAATCTGCGACAAAGGCCACAAGGTTGTTTTCGAGGCAAAGAATTGCGCCATTGAAGATAAATCTGGCAATACCATATTTCGTGGTATTTGTGGGTCGAACAATTGTTATCTACTTGATATCAAGTCCGATCTTTGTTGCAACCTGACTAAGGATGAATCTACCCATCTTTGGCATGAACGGTTTGGTCATATCAATTATCGTTTATTGGGGAAGCTAATTAACAAGGAACTTGTTAGAGGTGTCCCCAAGATACAAGCCAACGTCGATGGTATATGTGGTGCCTGTCAAAAGGGTAAACAAATAAGAGTTCCACATAAAGTGTCTACCGGTATAGCAACCAAAGTTCCACTTGAATTAATTCATATGGATCTCTTTGGTCCTATCCAACAAGTATCTGTTAGTGGGAATAAATATGCCTTGGTAATGGTCGATGACTACACTAGATTCACCTGGGTAGCATTTCTCAAGCACAAGAATGATACCCTAGAAGAGTTTAAGATCACTGTGAATAAAATCCAGAATGAGCAAGGTCGCACAATTAAGAAAATCAGGAGCGACCGTGGCACAAAATTCAAAGATACTAAGGTATTCGAGTTCTGTGACTCACTGGGTATAATTCAACAATATTAAATATCTATCACACCTCAGGCTAATGGGGTGACTGAAAGAGATAATAGAAATATTCAAGAAATGGCTCGGGTTATGCTTCATAACAAAGATTTGCCCTTAAAATTTTGGGGTGAAGCAGTGTTCACAGCATGATATCTTATCAATCGTGTATATCTAAGTTTATTCACATTGAATACACCATAAGCTATGGTATGGTAAGAAACCCAACTTGGGTTATCTCCGTGTCTTTGGAAGCAGATGTTATATCCTTAAAGATAGAGAACAAAGAGGAAAGTTAGACTCAAAAAGCGATGAGGGAATTTTCCTAGGATATGCAATCTGACAGTCGAGGGGTTCGAGTTTTTAACGCAAGAACTCAAGTTATGATGGAATCTGCAAATGTTATCATTGATGACATAACTGGATTTCGTCAGAATAACAGAGCCCCAGCAGAGCTACCGCCGATTGAAACAGTAGAGAAAGGGTCAACGGTTCCCGAACCGCCCACTACTGGTGTAGCTCCGACTGTGATCGAAACAGAGACAGACCACAATAAAGACGATGATGTAGAGGAAGAAGTTGAGCCAGTTTCTCCTGAGAAACCTCTATGGGTCCGTCGTAGTCATGTACCTGACGACATTATTGGAGAAACATTCACTACAAAAGTGATGACTAGGCAGCAAGCACAAAATTTCTGTCATCATGCTTGTTACCTGTCTAATGTTGAGCCAAGGAATGTTGATGAAGCACTACAGGACTCTGCTTAATGCTATGGAAGAAGAGCTTAGTGAATTCGAACGATAAAATGTTTGGACACTTGTTGATCGGCCACCAAACATTAATGTTGTAGGTACAAAATGGATCTTCAAGAACAAGTCTGACGAGTTTGGTACTGTTGTAAGAAACAAAGCCAGACTTGTAGCTCAAGGGTTCTCCCAAATTGAAGGGATTGACTTTGATGAGACTTTTTCTCCTGTAGCAAGGCTTGAATCCATAAGACTTTTACTTGCTCATGCATGTCATCTGAAGATAAAACTCTATCAGATGGACATCGAATCAGCGTTTCTTAATGGTGATTTGAAGGAAAAAGTCTTTGTTGCTCAACCAAAAGGTTTTGAGGACCCAACTAATCCAAACAAAGTGTATCGGCTAAACAAAGCACTTTATGGATTAAAACAAGTTCCTCGAGCTTGGTTTGAGAGGTTGACAACCTCCTTGTTGGGGAAAGGATTTATCAGGGGAGGTGCCGACAAAACCCTTTTTATAAAGTGGTATGGTAAAGATAGTGATTGCTTAAATCTATGTTGATGACATAATTTTTGGCTCCACTTCTAAAAAACTAACCAAGGAATTTCAAAGCTCATTGACTGAAGAATTCCAAATGAGTAATGTAGGTGAAATAAAATTCTTCCTGGGAATACAAGTTCAACAACACGAAAGTGGAATCTACATATCTCAGCAACAATATGCCAAGGATATGGTTGAAAAATTTGGTTTGACTAGTGCATCACCAAAACCAACACCTATGGCAACTACTGACAAAATCAGTAAAGATTTGCAAAGTGAAAAGTGGATCAAAATCTTTACAGATCTATGATTGGATTTGTACTTAACAACAACAGGACCCGATATTGCATATAATGTTGGGTGTTGTGCGAGATATCAGGATGATCCCCTAATATCACATCTCAATGCTGTTAAAAGGATTCTACGTTATGTCAAATGGACAATAGGCTTTGGTCTTACGTATACCTTTGACACCAACACCAATCTTGCAGCATATTCTGATGCGGATTGGGCTGGTAACAGAGATGACATAAAAAGCACTTCGGGTGGATGATTTTTCGTTGGGTTAAATCTTGTACCATGGCACAACAAGAAATAAAACTCACGATCATTATCCACATGCGAAGCAGAATACATAGCAGCCGGCTCTTGCTGCACTCAGCTGCTGTGGATGAAGCAGATGCTCGCAGACTACGATATCAAAGTGAGAACTATGAATATCTATTGTGATAATACTAGTGCTATACGCACTACTGAAAATCCAGTGGAACATTCTAGAACCAAACACATTGATATCCGATATCACTTCATAAGAAATCTCTATGAAGATAAGATTGTTATACTTGAACATGTGCCGTCAGAACGACAACTTGCTGATATACTCACAAAACCATTAGATACACGAACGTTTCAACACTTTCGACAATTTATTGGTGTCGTTCTTGTTCATTAGAAACAAGAGTATCTAGTTTGTTAGTCAGGGACAAACAAGATTAAAACTTCTTTTCAAAAAGGAAGTAAATATCTGTACATGTCTTTACTTGTAAAGACATAAGTTGTTCTTTATTGAATAACACCACATGGGGGGAGAGTTCTTAACTTGAACTTGCGCTTAATAACAAATCTTTTTGGGGAGCGTGGTTGTGGAATATTAGGAGAAAAGTGTGTCTATATTTCTCTAAAGATGAATCAACTTAGAGATAATCGTTCTGATTTCCTACTTATGTCATCTTAAAATTGGCATGCGAGTACTTAGCTTAACCTATTTCATAGGTTTATGAAACCCTAATCTCGAACTACTTTGTCATATTTTTGTGACAAATAGGGGGAGAATACATATGGTTCTTGTTCTTGTGGTTCATAACCATAGGGGGAGAACGACATGTGCTTACTTGTTGTGCTTTTCTAAAGTATCAAGTAAGGGGGAGTAATTAAAGCTGAGAAGAAGCTTCATATCAGGAATGAGTAGAATTACTTTAAAAGTTTTGATACACAAACTTTAAAGTTTGCTCAGATTCGTACTCTTTGCACAAACAACATGTGGGATTAGCATATTGACTCATGTAAGCTTGAGCGTACCTTCATGGTTGTTTGAGCTGGATATGTTATCAGTGGTGTCTACGAATTCATCAACAAGAGTTAAACGAACACATCAAGACTCAAGGGAGAAGTTGAAGAATTCAAGAAATCAAGATACATCTGGTTAGTACTTAATTGTATATCTTTTGAATCCATATGTAAATTGGTTTTGTCACTAAAATTGACAAAAGGGGAGATTGTTAGGTCATTGTCCGGTCAAACCCACTAGCGTTGGTATGTCAAGCTGGTTGTCAGTTTTAGGTGTCAAAACACAATTCTTGATTTAGCCTTCTAGAGTTTAGATTTGGGAATTGGGATATAGACAAAGTAGTAGAGACCTTGAATACGAAGAATGCGATTATAAAGAAGACATCGAATATTCTTCATCGACAAAAGGTTAGTAGGATTTATGACTTTTATGGAAATTCTTCTATTCTACTTATTATATCTTTCGAAATAGTCGGCTACTTTTGTAGTGTCATACCGATTGAGATTTTGTATTCTTGTCTACATAACCATGAGTTATGTCAGTATTGTTCCCACAATACTAAGGTTACAAGATGCATGAGATAGATTCGATGCCCTTTCCAGTACAATGGTTTGCTTGCAAATCTTTTGTGGAAACTGATGAATCTAAAGGAGTACTCTAGAGCAGAGTCCAGCGGATTATAGCTGAGGGCATAATAACACGTCAAAGTAGTGGCCCAACCCATAACTTCCAGCGGATCCAGTTAAACCCTAATTCTAAACAACGCCGGTTCACGAACCGGTTCGTGAACAGTGACTCCGAATATCACTCCTGAGTTCCAAAAAGTCAATCTGTACACGTACATGTACGTGAACCACAAATTCGATGTATTTGGCCGGAATTCAGAAGGACGGTTCCCGAACCGTCCAGCTGGATATTCTTATGGGATTTCACGCAGGTTAAACTTCTGACTCCTTTATCTCTTAGTTGGACTTGTGCTTATCAGAATATCGTTTGTGGTCCATCTAACGAATCTCAATGTGTCAATAAGATAAAGATTATCTTTGGTATGTTGGATCTCTATCTTGAAGTGTTTCTGAGCTAACAAAACACTTGGCAGATAAATGTTTAAAGATTTCCAATTGAGATAAATCTAGGGTTTCTTTGTGTGCAAGTCAAGTAACGGGTTTGTTTACACTGGCACTTGCTAACTTGTAGGTAAAGAAACTAGTTGCTTTATTCCTTAGCAACCTATCTTATTGAGTGCTATAAATAGAGGGTTAAAGAACGAAAACCAAAAGTGAAAAAGAAGGGGTACCGAAATACTACCAACTTTTCGTTTTGGCTCGTGAGTCTTATGGTTTAAGTCTGGACGATCTCAAAAATCAATATCCAAACTTATAACTGGAGTTGTTAAACCTCGACAAAGAGTACTTTGGAGTTAACTCTACAGTTAGGCAATAACGTACTACTTGGTGCTTTAATTATACAATCAGAGATATAATGCGGAAAGTAAAAGCACACAAGACACCAGAGATTTTTTTAACGAGGAAACTGCCTTGCAGAAAAACCTCGGGACCTCGTCCAGTTTGAACACCGCCCAGTACAAACTGACTACAAACACTAGCCTACTATAAGACTTCGGTCTGGGATTTAGCAGAGACCAACTCAAGCCCTCCAAGTGAATTGGCTACTGTCGCCTTCCTTACGTCTCTAGCTCCCCCACAGATACCCCCAGCTGACGTCCTTTACAGGCCTAGGAGTTGCTTTGACCGATGCCAAAGGCTTGTGTCAGCAATACTGGTTTTTCAACCTAATTGTTAACGTATGGTGTAACTGTCCTCTATCAGTTTACCACACACAAGATGACTTCCTTCGGATTGTTAAATCCAGGTCATACGGAAATCTACTTCACAAATCGGGGCTGACACGCAAACCAAGTAAGCAATGCCCAATTCGTATCTACCTCAGTTATACACGAAGAATCACTTAAGAAACTTGTATAACTGGAGCTAACTAGGTCTTACAACACCGAGTGCAGCCGTGCGTTGCTACCTTTCCAACCTTGTTGAGTAACGTATCAGTTCTTGAATAGCCGTATATCAGAAGAGACGAACTTTAGAATAGACAAGAACCTGATCAGGTTACCAAGGTTACAGGTTAATCTGATTTCAACCAAAGATGGTTTCAATCTCCTACCTGTGCTTCCCAACTCTCAAGAGAAGTCTTTATAGTCGTAGGGAGTTCCCAGAGGAGCTGCAACCTATAGAGGATGACTATACCACAACAAGCATTCACCGAAGTGAAAAGAGTTTACGCTACCTTCCCTAAGGACTTTCACGTATGTTTGATGCTTGCGGTACCTGTCCATAGACACCTCTATTTATAACACTCAATAAGATAGGTTGCTTTGGAATAAAGCAATCAATTACTTGTCCCACAAGTTAGGGAAACCCTAAACTTGATAACCAAGTAATAGAGATTAATCTCAATTGGAATTCTTTTTATCATTATCTGCCAAGTGTTTTGTTAGCTCAAAAACACTTCAAGATAGAAATCCAACAGACCAGAGATAATCTTATCTTATTGACTCATTGAGGATCGTTAGATGGAACACAAAAGATATTATGTTTTACACAAGTCCATCTAAGAGATAAAGGAGTTTGGAATTTGACTCATAGTGAAATTCTAAAAGAAACTTCACTAAATCCGACACTAGCAAGATGACTACCGTCAAGTTCACGTACTGGTACGCGAAATAAATAGCCATCTCGAACTCAGAAGAATTCCGAGTTTCTGGTACGCAAACCGGTTCGTGAACCGTGCGCCTGTCAGATTTCGTCAAATCTGGATTCCGCTGGAAGTACTGGGCTGAGCCAGAACTTAGACGTGAGAACGTCCTCAGCTGTGATCCATGGACTCTTTGCTCAAGAGTACTCCTTTAGATTCATCCATATCCAACTAACAGTTTGCAAGCAAACCATTGCAATGGACACATGGCACCGAATTTGTCTCATTCATTCTTGTACTCACAATATTTGTGGGATCAAACACTGGTCATGACACAAGGCCACGTTACACAAGAATACGATCTCAATCGCTATTATCACTACTAAAGTAGTCGACTTGTACGAGTAGAAAATCTGCATAGGTACTCAAGGTGCCAAATCCATCAGATCTACTCATACATACAGTATTCAGTTGAGATTCAATGGTACGAAGACCACAAGAACAGTACCGAGGGTACTATGAACAGTAATTAAAGACCATTGAATCTCAACTGAATACTGTATGTATGAGTAGATCTGATGGATTTGGCACCTTGAGTACCTATGCAGATTTTCTACTCGTACAGTTTGACGCTAGAAACAGGGATGATTAAAACAACTTAGGGTTTGCCTGTGATTTTTCGGGTTTCAAATTTTTGTTCTATTTTTTCTAATCTTCTCAAAAGATTTTTCAAAGCTTGTTTTCCGAAAAGCAGCTCCTGTATCTTAAGCATCCAAAAGACCTTAAAGGCTTTGGCATGTTTAAGAGTTTTTAGAGCATATCATCAGATGATAAAATCATTCGTTAAAGAGTTCTCAAAGCCTCGGTATGATGAAGTCGCTCTCCGAGAGTCAGTTAATATACGCTTTAAAACCTTTTGTATCATAGAATCCAGCTTTGCGATAAACGATTACAAATTCGTACTGTATCTACGAATTCATTTAGGGTTTCCAAAACTCATGTTATACATAAAAATTTATTTTTAAGGTTCTCAAATTTTATACTATATTTGGAAATAAAGCTTCGTAAAAATCAGATGGAAGAGGA
>JAJJMA010116883.1:0-18061 GCA_023529015.1 Papaver nudicaule
TTTGTCTTTGCATATTCCAGGCGAGGACGATACTGAAGTAGCCACTTCAAGAAAGCAAAAGAAAAGGCGCTTTTCCTATCCTTTTTTCGTGAAGTACTGGGTACCGAAAATGGTGGAGGGCCGTTGGGAATGTCCGGATTATGGCGAGGATTCAGAAACGTTGCAACTGACCACATTTCTTCTTTTCTGGTTGAGTCATGATATCTTCGAATTCAGCTCGGGGGATACAATTAAGGAAGATCTTATGCCAATGGCCGTTCTAATGGCGCGTGGCGTATCTTTCCCCATGGCTCCTATGTTTCTGGGAAGACTTTACCACCACTTGTACTTGCTCGTGATCGATATCCAGAGGGCCGCTAATGTACACATTGTCGAGACTTTTGTACCCGCAAGCTTCCTTCAGATGTGGTCTTGGGAGTGCTTTCCAGGGTACAGCCCGATAGTTCAGACGCTTACCATTCATGGCGTCAAGGAACGAGTCAACAAGGATGGAGAGGTCTATCAAGATCCCATGGTGTATACTTATCCTCGCGCTCGTCTTTATAAGCGGAAATCGCCTAAATCTCTTGACATCATTTCCAATTACATGGATATTGTGTTGGACTTACTCCTTACACCTTTTACTCAGATGAAGAGGAGATCCTTGATTCTCGCAGGGTGAATCAGGCGAGCGAAGTGGACTTTATTTTGTCAGTTATGTCTGGCTACCTCCCTGGTTTTTGCGGGGGCGCGTTCTCTATTGAGGCCTATAACTTTGATCGGGTTGTCCGTGTAGTGTTTCCACTACAAATTAGATCGAGAACAGATCGAGAGGGTTTGAGAGAAGAGGGGAAAAGCTAGAGGAGGTTCAGAGAAGGAAAAGAGGGTAGAACAGAGAGAGAGAAATTGAAGAAGGATAAGATTACTCAATAATTCGCTGACTCAAACAAAAGCCAGAGAAGGAATACAAATACGAGTTCCACACATGCGACAAGCACACACACACAACAGTAATAAATTTTAACGACTAGTAATAGCGGTAAATACTAACTACCAACGAATAACCTGGGCGCCCCTTAGCCAAAGGATGCCCCTTAGCAGGGACATGACAAAGCCCACTGCTGCTAAAGATCCTTGTCCTCAAGGATCAGCTCTGGATATTGGTCATTCATGAGTATTTTGTCCTCCTAAGTAGCATCAGAGACCATCATTCCTTCCCATTGAACTAGCACCTGTTCAACCTCTTGCTTATTCTTCTTAACTCTTCCACAGCTAAGACTTGAAGTGGATTCATCTTTAATTGACCTTCATGATCAGTCTTGGGCAACACAGTCTGAGGAAGCAAACCAGTTCCCAACTTGGCTTTTAGCTGAGAAACATGAAAAGTATTGTGAATTCTTGATTCAGGGGGTAGTTCAAATTTATAAGCCATTGCTCCCACCTTCTCAATTATTTGATATGGCCCATAATACTTGGCAGCAAGCTTCAAATTCTTCCTCAACTGTACTGAAATCTGTCTGTAAGGTTGGAGCCTAAGATAAACCCAATCACCAACTTCAAACTGTCTCTCAGTTCTTCTTTTATCAGCTTGTTGCTTCATTCTATGCTGGGAGCCTTCCAACATCTCTTTCAGAAGCTTAGCCATAGCTTGTCTCTGTTGCAGGAAATCTTCAGCTGCAGCATTAACACCTGCTTGAGATGACAGAATCCCAAACTGTGGTGGGGCAAAACCATACAGTGCTTCAAATGGGGTGAGCTTCAAGCTAGTGTGGAAGGAAGTATTGTACCACCACTCAGACAAGGATAACCATGATACCCACTTAGCTGGCTTGAAACTAGTCATACATCTCAAGTAGTTCTCTAAACATGCATTCACCCTCTCAGTTTGGCCATCAGTTTGTGGGTGGTCTGCTGTACTCATATGTAAATCAGTACCCAATTTGGCAAATAAAGCTTGCCAAAAATTGCTCAAGAAAATGGCATCCCTGTCAGATACAATCGTTTTAGGAAGGCCAGGAAACTTGAAAATGGAGTCCAGAAATACCTTAGCTACTGAAGCTGCAGTGAATGGATGACTGAGGGCTAAGAAATGACTGTATTTAGTGAACCTGTCCACCACCACCAATATCACATCTCTCCCTTCAGACTTAGGTAAACCAGTAATGAAGTCCATACTAATATGTTCCCAAGCCTGATCTGGAAGGGGTAAGGGTTGTAGCATCCCAGCTGGTAAGTAATTAACTCCTTTATTCTGTTGGCAAGTATCACATTCCTGCACAAAGGCAAGGATCTGCTTCTTCAACCCTGGCCAATAGAAGTACAGCTTAGCCTTCTGGTAGCTAGCTTGAGCCCCAGAATGCCCCCCTATGGGTGAATCATGTATAGCAGTAATGATCATTATCCTGCAGTTGCCCTTAGTACCAATATATATTCTGTTTTTGTATCTGAGAAATATGAGTAGTCTCCTCCACCTTCAGGATCTAACAGTAATTTTGGAATCCATTCTTGAGCTATAATATCAGTCTCATAACTCTCTATTACTTCACTGATCCAAGCTGGTTGTATTACTGACACAGCCATGAGAGAAGAATCTTCATGTCTTCTGGATAGGGCATCTGCCACTCTATTATCAGTTCCCTTTTTGTATTTAATCTCATAATTGTAGCCTAACAACTTAGAGAGCCACTTTTGCTGTAAGCTGGCGTGGATTCTTTGCTTCATTAAATACCTGATGCTCTGGTGATCTGTGTAAATTATGAACTTATTCCCCATCAAGTAAGTTCTCCATTTGGTGACTGCCATGACTACTGCCATCATTTCTTTCTCATAAGTTGATCTAGCCAAGAACTTAACTCCCATACTCTTGCTGAAGAATGCAATTGGCTTCTTACTCTGCATAAGAACAACTCCAACTCCTTGATCATAAGCATCAGTGGCCACCTCAAATGGCTTAGCAAAATCAGGAAGTGCTAGTACTGGTGTGGTGGTAACAGTAGTTTTAAGTTGTTCAAAGGCCACGCTGCTTCACTCCATATGAAATTGTTCTTCTTCAACAGTTCAGTCAAAGGTTTACAAATGAGTCCATAATTTCTAACAAACTTCCTGTAGTACCCAGTCAAGCCAAGGAACCCTCTCAAGTCCTTGAGATTTGATGGAATTGGTCATTCTTTCATATAGGCAATCTTCTCAGGATCTACAGCTACACCTTCTCCAGATATAATGTGGCCTAAATACTCAATTTGTGGCTGGCCAAAAGAGCACTTTTTGAGGTTGGCATATAACTGATTATGCTTGAGAACTTGTAAAGTAGTAGATAAATGCTGCATATGAGTCTATAAGTCAGGGTTGTACACCAAAATGTCATCAAAGAACACCAATATAAATTTCCTGAGAAAAGGCTTGAAGACATCATTCATGAGTGCTTGGAAACTAGCTGGAGAATTTGTAAGCCCAAATGGCATTACCACAAACTCATAGTGCCCTTCATGTGTCTTGAATGCAGTCTTTGCTGTGTCAGTAGGATGCACTCTAATCTGATGATAGCCTGCCCTGAGATCAAGCTTGGAAAACACCTTAGCTCAATTGAGCTCATCCAATAATTCATCTATCACTGGTATTGGATACTTATTCTTAACAGTGATCTCATTTAACTTTCTGTAGTCCACACAGAACCTCCAGCTACCATCTTTCTTTTTGACTAACAATATGGGAGAAGAAAAGGGACTATGGCTGGGTCTGATAACCCCACTTGCTAGCATCTCTTGTACCAATTTCTCTACTACTTCTTTTTGGACATAAGGAATCCTGTAAGGCCTTTGATTGGGTGGAGAAGACAATGGTAGCAATGGAATATGATGATCATGGGTTCTGAAAGGGGGAAGAGTTTTTGGCTCGTTAAACACATAATCAAATTCAGTTAATAAGGGTGTAATGACTTTTGGTACTGGAAGTGTGTTATTTACACCACTAATGGAAAATAACTTGTCAATAATTCCATGACTATTCTTCTTCAAATACTTTTCACAAGCTTCACCAGACATCATAGAGATCCCTGCTGCTTCTTTCATTCCTTGTAAGTTAATCTTCTTAACCTCCAACATAAAAGATAGGATGAGCTTTTTGAAGTCAAACTTGACTGGACTGATCTCCTTCATCCAATCTACACCCAACACCATGTCACATCCCCCAAGAGCTAGAATCCTTACATCAAAGGTGAACTGTTGCCCTTGCATACTCCACTGGAACTTTGGACATTTGGCCTCACTGTACAATTTGTTTCCATCAGCTACAGCCACATCAAATTGTTTTGTAGGTTCCACCAGACAGCTGCTCCTTCTAGCTATGCTTGGGTCCAAGAAGCTGTGTGTACTGCCACTATCCACTAGTATAGTAAATGTTTTACCTCCCTTAATCACCCCTTCAATCCTGATTGTATTATGAGAGATGTTTCCTGAGAGGGCATGCACTGAAATCTCTACCTCCTCCTCTACTTCTTGTATTAATAATGTATTGTCTGTTGTTTCTTCTTTAGACTCTGTCTCCTCTTCCTCCTCTGCTATCAACATGAACAACTGCTGTTTAATACACTTATGATCAGCCTTGAAAACTTCATTACAGTTGTAGCATAACCCCTTCTCCTTTCTGGCCTTCATTTCAGCATAAGGGAGCTTCCTAATAGGCAGTCTTGGACTTGTGGTAGCACTTCCTTTTGGTGAAGGTGAGATGGATTTTGGAGAAGTCACAATAGCTCTGTTGTTGTAGGGTATTTGTAGTTGTGGGGGCTTGAAGGTAGCTCTGTTCTTCTTAGCTACATTTTCCCACAATGCCTCTTGCATTCTAGCTAGATAAATAGCTTGTTTAAGGCTAGAAGGACTGAACATCTGCAATGCCATCCTCAACTCCTCCTTGAGCCCACTAATGAAGCTTGAAGTAAAATATTCTTCAGTTAAGTGTTTATTCTTGGCCATCATTAAGACCTTAAGTTCTTCAAATAGCTCCTGGTACTCAATAACTGTATTCTTCTGACACAACTTGTTAAATTCTCCTACTACATCATCATGTCCTAACTCCTGAAATCTTGCACAAATGTCACCAGCAAAATCAGGCCACTCTATAAGATCCTTACACTCTTGATAATCCTGGAACCAAATATCAGCCTTACCATCCAAATACATAGAAGCCATATTGACCTTTTCAAACTCATCCATATGGTGCAGGGTGAAGTACTTCTTACACTTTCTAATCCATGACCTAGATGGCTACCATCAAATCTAGGAAAATCTACTTTAGGCTTATGTTGATTAGAAAACAAGTGAGAGTTAGAAGAATTACTACCTCCAGAGCCTGAGTCATTAGGGCCTGAACCCAAAATTCCAGATCCAGAAGGTGGTGTTTGTTGCAATGAACCAATATCTTTACCAATTTTGCTCATCTTATCATCAATCGATTTCATCTTCAGCTGCAAGGAATCTTCCAAACCCTTCTGAACTTTTTTCATCTTCTCGTCAATTTGTTCACTCAAAACTAATGATAAACTAGCCACAGTCTTCTCTGTAGATTAATTTTGTTTCTCAGTTATAGTTGCTGCTATTGAAGTCTCTACTGAGGTCATCTTCGTCGACAACTCATCATAATTTCTTATTAGGGTCATCATCTTTTTACTGATTTCGTCTACTTCTTTTTGAGTAATCATTTTCGCAACCGGTCACAAGGATCGATTGCTCTGATACCACTTGTAGTGTTTCCACTACAAATTAGATCGAGAACAGATCGAGAGGGTTTGAGAGAAGAGGGGAAAAGCTAGAGGAGCTACAAAGAAGGAAAAGAGGGGAGAACAGAGAGAGAGAAATTGAAGAAGGATAAGATTACTCAATAATTCGATGACTCAAACAACAACCAGAGAAGGAATACAAATACGAGTTCCACACATGCGACAAGCACACACACACAACAGTAATAAATTTTAACGGCTAGTAACAGCGGTAAATACTAACTACCAACGAATAACCTGGGCACCCCTTAGCCAAAGGATGCCCCTTAGCAGGGACATGACAGTCCGCCAAGCGGGTTTTGACCAGGGGGTCCCTCCACCTCCATTGCGTCCTCTTATCCTGGATGGTGCCTCGATTGAGACTTGTTATGATAGGTTTGTCTATTCTGATGGGGGCATGCTTCGATGTCGTCCAGTCCCCTTCACCATCCGTTACCCCCAACCTGCTCGAGATTCTCTCCGTGTTTCTGCGGATTGGCGTGTGTATTGGGAAGAGCTTTTAACGCGCGTGATGAACTTTCTGGTCACCACTCGTGTTTTTTACCACGCGACGGACGATAACGAGCTTTATGAGATGCATCGCGTCGGCCGTTTTGTGCTTGAGAAGATTGTAGGAGAACCTCTCAGGCTGGTTCCCGGGAACAAGGGTCGTGATCAGAATTCTTCTGAGACAGCTTGGGGTCCTCTTCCTTTGGATCCTGACGCAGTTGTGAAGCATAAGTCAAAGAGGAAAGTCCCCCTCCCCTCCCCAAAAGCTGCTGGTGGACAAGGACGATCGCGGACAACCAGAGTCCCCAAACCGTCTCCTTCGGCGCCTAGTACTGTGTTGGACAGAGGTGTTGCAGTAAGTAACCGCCCCTTTGGCGTATCAATTCGGTGTTTGTATTTTTTTCTAGAGTCCTGTGTTTACTTAAGTTTTTGCTTGCGCGTAGCCTGACGACGCTCATGATCCAGGGTCGCGTAAGCGGTCTCTGGAGGAGTGTCTTAATATGCCCGAGCATGAGTGGCGTGAGAAGGCCTTGACTGATAAACGAAACTGGGAAGCGGGCATAGTCCCCGTTCCTCAGTGTATTTCCTCCCTTTCTAATAAGTCTTGTACTAAACAGGCGTGTCCGGTAACCTCCTCGAAGAGGAAGCATGCCGCGTCCGTACAGACTCCTGCTCGCTCGAGCAATCCAGAGTTTGTGAAAGAACTTGAACGTCGTAACAAAAGCACTGGCCCCGAGCCGGCTGATGTGATGAGGTTAACCCGCTTGCAGCCTTTAGTTTGTTCCGTTAGGCGCGGTGAGGTTAACCCCCTGAACTCTCCGTCTGCCATTTTGGAGTCTTTCAGTTCATCGATGTCAGGGAAAGAACATCAAGTGGGCCCGTCTTATTCTTCTCATGTACTGTCGGATCCAGGTATGCATTAAATTTTACACGTGGAGCGCATTTAATCCCCTTTCCAAGCGAAAAAAATCCTATATAAAGGCCCTAGTATCTGTTTCATTTTTCGTGAATCGAGAGAGTTTTGAGTTTGTTTGGTGTATGCGTTTTGCTCTAGGTTCCTTCGAAGGTGGTTACTCTGACGAGCAAGAAGGTGATACAGACGTTGAAGAGGAAGCGACTTCAGTACCCTCTGAGCAGGTGAGCCATGTCGGCTTGTTTTGGGTATTTTATCACTTTCACTTATGAGTTGGTACTGCGTACTGACTTATTTTCTGGTAGGAAGCGGATATGGAAAAACGCATGAACAAAGAGACTGATAGTGCAGGTAGCGAGAAACGTATGAGGAATTCCTTGCCCCCTTGGAACGATAAAATTGTCAACCGCCCCTCAGTTTCCGCGGTGTTGTGTACGCCTGCTACCGTTGCGGCTCTCTCTCCAGTTATTAATACAGCCCGCTCTTCTTCTGTTAACGCGGCTTATTCTTCTCCTGCCGGCATAGTCCGTAATTCTGCTGTTCTGCCCATGTTCGAACGAGTCTTCGATCACTCAGAGATTGGTTTTGAAGATGATGCTTTTGAGCTCGTCCATGGGTTCTGGGTTCCTACAACGCACGTGGGCACTTACACTAAAATTCTAAGGCGTCATGGCCACCTCGTGCCTGCGAAAATGGCAGATTGTCTCGGGGCGGCAACAAAAGTCAAAATGGTCCGCGACCTGTTGGTCGTGGCGGCTGGTCTTTTCGGCGCTGATCAGGACCCTCCCTCCGAGAGTCAGATGGCGAAATGGGAGGGGATTCTTTCGACTGCAGACTATATGCGGTTTAACGTTACCTGGTTGCAGGAGCTGCTAAAAAAGGTGAGGACCAAGCATGATCCCAGAACCTCGAAGCTATCTGCCGAAATTGAGCGACTGGTTCAAGAGAAAAAGCGGTTGGTGGCCGAGGTCGAGATCAAGAATGAAGAGCAGAGGAAGATTGCCTTGGAGTTTAGTAATGTTACTGATGCCCCCGTTGAGGCAGAACAGGAGGTCGCGCAGTTCAATCAAGAGCTGGAAGCGAAGCGAAAAGAGTTGGCTGAATTTGAGGCCGAGTCGTGAATTCTTCCCCCCCCTTTTTTTTATTTACTATTTTTTTTGAGAGGAAGGATTTGTTTGTTTGCTGTTTGGATTAAGGATATTGATTTTCATGTTGGTCTTTAATGCTCGTATTAATGACTGATCCTGTATAAATAACTGGATTATCTGTTTTGTTTTTGGGTTATTTTGTTTGTTTGCGTGCTCCCTTTCTTTTTGTTTGCAGACACTTGGGTGGATGGCGCTATCTCGCGAGGAGGTTATCGATGAAATTCATCGTTTGCGTAGGGCGAGCTTTGTTTTGCCTATAGTGGTTACTTATTTTGGGAAGCTGTCGGATGACTCTTGCCTTGAGTTTGCTGAAGTGAACTCCTTAGTGGAGGGGATGAGACTGTCTGGGCATGAGCCTGATGAGATTTTTTTGGAACGTCTTCGGAGCTGTAGGGCGCGACGGGTGTTTTCTACTTAGAGTTTGTACAATGTCTCTCGTGCTTTGCGCATAATAAACGTATCGTTGGCCCGTGATTTTGTATTGTTTCGTTCATTTCGGAGTCGAAGTGTCTAGGGGTGTTTTATGGCCAATGGAGTTGTCTTTTCGATTTTCGTGTAACAATAAATGTAACCTTTGAATATTGACTTTTGAATGTGTATATATATGTGTTCTTTTCTGATCTTTCTTTTATCCACATTCTCTCTTTTCTATTCCATTCCTTTTCCTCTTTCTTTGTTTGCAAACAGTTTCAAATGGCGTTTCGTTTACGCGACTATTGTGTAACCTTGTCCTCGGCACCGTCTATGTCCACTCCTTTGGATCTGGAGCACGAAATTGGGCGACTGGAATCAGTCAAGGAGGAAATGGAACTATTGGTTACGCATAAGCGAGAAGACTATGAGGCTCTCCAACAGATTTGGAATGAACATCACACTGAATGGGAGGCCGCTTGTGTCGCTGGTCATGCTCCTGGTGTTCAATTTGTCTCTCATAATAAGGCAGGGTTTCGTCGGCGAATGGACATGACTCATAGTTGCCATACTAGCGCTCTTAGTAGCCTCTTGGAGGCCGAACGATTTGTCAAGGATGTTGATGAGGAACTGGAGCGTTGTAGGCGCGCCTTGGCTGTAGGCGCGGTCATGCCTTTGGTTTAATTTTTTTCCCTTGTGTAGATGCCGCATGGCCTGTTTTAATTAATAAAAACGTGTTTCTATTGGACACGTGTCGTTCATGCCTGGAGCGACTTCCTTTACATTAAATGCGCCAATTTATCAGTATAAAAGCATTTTCAATTGTTATGATGTTTCATTTCAATCATTCAAAATGGCTTCTTTGGATGGTTTGTGGGTATTGGCTCTCCCTGCTATTCCTGACGCATTGGCTCGTGCTAATCTTGAGAAGGAAGCAAAACGCTTACGTGATGTCCTCTTAGAGACGAGAGGTTTACTCCATTCGCATGAGCGACGATGCAAAGACATACGCGCCGCCCTCTCTGATCATTGTGAGACTATGGGATTGATTCGTCGTGCAGGCGCGGATCCAATTTTAAAAGGTATGGCACGTCACTTGTATAATGACCTCGTGCAACAACTTTCCACAGAAGAAGGCTATATAGAAAATACGAAGGATTCTGTTAGCTTTGTCGCACAACGTGTTGCTGAATGTGAGGTCGAGTTAGCCAAATTGACCGGTGTTTGATATGTGTTTTAGTGTTCCTTGTACTTATGAAGGCGCGCTTTTCTGTAATCGGTTGATTTTCTTTATGTTTGCTTAGTACTGTAAAAGAAAGGCGAGGTTTATTACGCGCGCCTCTTGTTTATGTTAAAGACTTTTGAAATCTCTTATTCATGTGCCTCGTGGGCTAATGTTAATAGTGCTCTTTGATGTCGGATTGAATCTGGTTGTGAAGAGGTAGCGTGTTCAGTGCGCTCCTGAGGCAGCATGTTCAGTGCGCTCCTTAAGGGTTTACGGTGCCCAATCGACCAGGGTTATCATTGCCCTTGTGTTAAATCGATTTTTGTTACGAGGTAGCGTGTTCAATGCGCTCCTGAGGCAGCGTGTTCAGTGCGCTCCTTAAGGGTTTTCGGTGCCCAATCGACCAGGGTTATCATTGCCCTTGTGTTAAATCAATTTTTTTATTTACGAGGTAGCGTATTCAGTGCGCTCCTCAAGGGTTTTCAGTGCCCACAAGATCAAAAATTGATTATAGAAAAGGAGGTAGGGCGTATTTTGGGAAAAACGAACAAAAATACATAAAAGAGAAGGGGAGCTGCTGCCATTATCCTTTGGCTTTATCCGCTTATGCATAATATAATTTAATCCATGTACCATTGATCGGAGTATCGATTTCCTTCCCACTCATGTGGTTGAGGTAGTAGTAACCGCTTTCCGCAATCTTTCGCACAATATAAGGTCCGCGCCAGTTTGCCGCGAATTTCCCAGCTTTTGTTTTTCTCTGTACGTGCTTTGCGATTTTTAACACAATATCACCAACTTCAAAGGAGCGCGGTATTATTTTTTTATTATCATTACGCGCCTTAGTAGCTCTGTAAGTTTCAGCGAAATGCTCCGCCCTGACCCTTCGTTCTGCGAGCGCATCGAGGTGCGCGATTCTGCTTATATCATCTGGCTCCGTGTGGCTAGCCATAGCTACTCTGGCGGATGGTACCGCCACTTCAGCTGGTAAGATGGCATTCTCCCCATACACTAATGAATAAGGAGACGCCCCTGTTGAACTCCGCTTGGAGATCCTGTAAGCCCATAGCGCTAGGGGCAACTGCTCGTGCCATCTTCTGTGATGGTCGTGGACAATTTTGCTCAGAATCCTCAGTAGTGTTTTGTTAGTGGATTCTGCTAATCCATTTCCTTGTGGGTAGTATTCAGTCGATACGTGCTGCTTTATTCGGTACTTGGCCAACAGATCTGCCACCTTCTGGTTGATGAAGGAAGTACCGTTGTCCGAGCGAATGATCATTGGTGCGCCGAAACGACAAATGATATATTCTTTGATGAGCGCGGCAATAGTTTCTCCCTCATAATTTCGTAGGGGTGCTGCTTCTACCCACTTGGTTGAGTATTCCGTGGCCGTGATTATGTATTTATGCCTCCCAGAAGATAGGGGATTTATGGGGCCGATCAAGTCCAAACCCCAGCTGTGGAAAGGCCACGGAGCAACCACACTGTGTAATTCTTTGTGCGACGCTTGTATGACGTTCCCATGGAGTTGGCAGATGTCGCATTTTCTTACAAAATCTGCTGTGTCAGCCTCCATGGCAGGCCAGTAGTACCCCCTTCGTGAATATGTATAAATAGCTTGCGCTTTCCTTGATGCTCCATCTCATGAGCCTTGGTCATCACTATCTGCGCTTCTTCTTTGCTTAGGCACCTTAGGGCCCCGTTGTTAAAGCTTCTCCTATACAATACCCCATCATTGATGAAGAAACGCGCCGCTTTTTTCTTTATAACTAAAGCTTCCACATCGTCTCCCGGGAGTAATCCGTTTCTTAAATAATTAATGTATGGCTGCCTCCAATCCAACTCTTCAACCGTACAGACCTCCGATGGTTGCGACGGTGATTGACATTCCGCGCAATTATTTTGTAAGGTCGCGGCCTGTGTTGCCATCTCGGGCCAGTAGTACCCTTTTCTTTGTAGCCTTCTGTATAGCGGAATTAGTACTCCCGAGTGCCCGCAGGTCTCCTGATGAACTCTGTTTAAGAGATTCACCGCCTCTTGATTCCCTACGCACCGCGCTAGGGCTCCACCCGCCATTCGGTAATATAGTTGCCCCTTGATAACCACAAAGGATTTCAGCCTTTTGAACAATATCGACCTTTCTTCCTTCGGCTTATCGAGTTCCCTCATGATTCCTTTTCTCCAATCGTTTTCTTCTTCGAATTTCATCCCTCGTAACCATGTGCTGGGGAGTTCTTGTCTGTGTACAATAATCGAGCCTTCATCTTTGCCGTTCAAATTGATTTTTGCCGCTAGTGTTGCCAAGGCGTCGACATGTCATTTCATGGCTCTTCTCGTGTGCCCTAATTCTATTTGTGCAAATTTAGCTATCTGCTCCTGTGCTTCCGCGAGATAAGGTGCTAATCGTTCTTCTTTGACATGGAATTCTCCTCCTGCTTGGCTCGTTTCCAATTTTGAGTCGCCATGTACATGGAGTCGACGAAGTTTCATTTGTTATGCCAGCTTGAGTCCTATTAGGAACGCCTCGTATTAAGCTACATTGTTGCTACAGGCGAAATCCAGTTTAAAGGCGAACGACAGTAACTCATTTTCTGGTGTTTCGAACACGATGCCCGCTCCTCCATATGTTCCGTAAGACGAACCATCAAAGTACATGTCCCAGGTATCTTCCTCTTCGAGCTCAGCTACTTCCCCTGGGATATCCTCATGGATATCGGCCTCATCGCTTCCCGAGAACGCGGCTAAGAGGTCTGCGATTGCTTGGCCTCTTATGCCTCGTGGTCTTTGGTAGTGTAACCCAAATTCTGACAACTGAAGAGACCATCGCGCGGTTCGACCGGTCAGGTATGGTCGCTCGGCCAAATAGACAATAGGGTTCGCCGCGGCAACTACCACAGTCTGATGCGCCAATAAGTATGGTCTTAACTTTTGAGCTGCATATATCAAGGCCAGGCACGCTTGCTCGATCCGAGGATATCTTACCTCGGCATCTTTCAGTACACGGCTCACGTAATATATAGGAAAAAGCTTGTTGTTTCCTAAATCTTGGGCGAGGAGTGCTCCTATAGCCTCGGTGGTATATGCTAGATAAAGATGTAGGCATCACTTTATACTTTCTAAAGCGGTCCGCTGAGCGTCTCCCCACTTGAACGCGCATCCTTTCTTTAGAAGTGGAGTAAAAACGACCATCATCTGGGCGAGGCCCGGTATGAACCTCCGAACATACGATATTTCCCCTAGAAAGCTTTGAAGTTCGTGCACATTGGCAGGGCTGTCCATACCTAAGAACTTACCCGATGTGACCCCAAAAGCGCACTCCAGAGGGTTCATCTTGAGTTTGTACTGCCTGCAGCGCTCAAATACCATACGTAAATGATCGATGTGGTCTTCCTTTTTCTGGGACTTGACCACAGTGTCATCGACATATACCTCGACTTTCCTATGGATCAAGTCATGGAAGATAAAGACCATGGCTCGCTGGTAAGTCTCCCTCGCGTTCTTCAATCCGAATGGCATCACCACGTAATAGAAACAACCGAATGACGTTTGGAATGCCATTTTGTGCGCGTCTACGGTGTTCATTTTAATCTGATTATAGCCATTTTAACCATCCATAAACGAGAACATTTGGTGGTTACTAGTCGCGTCTACTAGCATATCGACATTTGGTACCGGGAACTCATCTTTTGGACATGCCCTATTTAAATCTTTGTAGTCGACGCAACAACGGATTTTCCCATTTTTCTTCATTAATGGTACGATGTTGGCTAACCATGGCACGTTCTTTATGGGTTTGATAAATTTTGCTGCCACCAATCGCCCAATCTCCTCCTTTATTGCTAATGCGATATCCTTATGAAAGGTGCGGCTCCTTTGTTTTATAGGGCGAGCGTGTGGCATCACATCTAAAGAATGCGCGACCAATTCCGCGTCTAAACCTGACATTTCGCTATATGTATAAGCGAACACATCTTTATATTCTTTTAATAATTAGATCATTCTTCTCCGCTCCTCCCTTCCGAGGGACGCGCTTATCTTGATCAGCCGCTCCTCATTATCACCAATGTTTACTTCTTCCACCTCGTCCAAGGATGGTATCTCTACGGGTTCTTCCACTGGTAAAGACTCTGCCGTTACTTCTTCTTCTTCGTTGGGAGATGGTGTCGCCTGGCTTGTAGATGCCTTGCACAACCGATCAGGCGGCAACACCTCCGCTGATTGCTATAATCCGTAAACGTGTCCCCCGCTCTGAGTGGGAAAGCGGTGGAACCGGGGCTCCAGTTCTAACTTTGACCTTTTTGACGTCTGTTGGCGCCCCTAGTCTTTCGGCACTGAACACGGACGCTTTTTCTTCGACCTTCCTTTTCTCCTTGGATATTACTAAGCGAGCGAGATTAAAGACTGATACTTTGTTATCTTCTTCCCACTTTGGCAGGGGGATTGTCCGAGATAGACCTATCACAGCTGCTTCATTATGTTCCGCTGGCTTATAAAAAACTGCCTCCACCATGTACGCCTCCTTGGGTCCAAAAGGGTTATTTGTGGATGGTATCCTATATTCCTTGCCCCCAATGCTAGTCTTAATGCACTGATGATAAGTGGACGCCACGACATGATGATCACGTATCCATCCGCGTCCTAGGAGTAGGTGCAACGAAGTATGATCGTCCAATACATGGAAGTGTACTGATGCTTTGATTGGCCCGATAGACATGGTGAGGCATATTACTCCGATCGCTTCCTGGGTGTGGCCTCCGAAACCGCGCACCGCTGTTTTCCGCTCCCTGATTTTTTCTCTCGGTATGCCCAGCAAATCCAAGGTATGTACTGAGATGAGGTTTAGAGACGCTGCTCCATCGATGAATACTCTTCTTTGTTACTGCTATTGACAGTTGCAGTGAGATACATCGGGCGTAAGTGCTCCCCAGGAATGCATATATCATTGTCGTCAAAAGTAATCCTTCCTCTTGACAGCGCCTGATGACCTGCAGCTATAGCGGCGATTGCCTGAGATGCCTCCCTAATCTGGTATTCACTGAAACCGAGGGAATCGAAGAATTGGTGTGCGATGATGGTCTTGGAGAATTGGAAGGCGACGATGTTTGTTCCCTCAAAATCCTTCTTTCCGCTGGACAATTCGCATGCTTCTTCCTTGGAATCTTCCCATGCCGCCCACTCTTCGCCTCTAGGGTCGTGGGAAATCATCATAACGTTGTGTTTGGGCAAGTGATCCTTGTCTATTTGTTGTCGCCCGAGGTCTATCTCCCCTGTTTTTTCCTTCCTCCAAAACGCATTTCGCACGCCATAACAGTCGAGGGTTGGATGGTTCACCCTCCTGTGAAAGTGGCAGTATCGTTCGTGCGCTTTATTAACTGTATTTAGATCTACAACGGTGGGTGGTAAGTTAATTTCTCCGTTAGCGGCCCATTGATCGACAAGATTCTTGATGTGCTCCTTAGTGCAAGGTATAGGCGCAGGGATAGGGCGCTGGCGGTTGGAATTGTTCCCACCCCGTCCTCCTTGTGGTGTCGCGCCTTGATATGGTTGAAAAGGTGCTGAACGCTTGCTCCCTGGAATAGGACCGCTGCTGGTGATCGTCGCGCTTAATGAGTTAACTGAATTGTACCACGTTTGTTCTATTTTTGCTTGATGGAAGATCCCAAGGCAGTCTGATACCCGCGCTGTCGCTTCTTCCAATTCTACGAATGTTTGGAAATGAAAGTTGGACAAGGCGAAACGTAGTGTGGCAGTCATCTTTCCAACGCAGATCTCAACCAACCTGTCCTTGCGGCACATCCTCACTTAATTCAAGCGCGTGGTTTTAGAACCTCGTAATGTACTTCATAGGGTCTTCGTCAATCCCCATTGTTGTTCGCGCTAAATTGACCGACGTCACTCGCCTCTTTGCAGAAAAGATTTTTTTGAGAAATAAGCGCGCCATCTCCTCCCAGGTTGCTATACTTCCTGGTTTTAAGTTATCGTACCAGGTGTATGCGGTGTCAGACAAGGATTTTGAAAATTCCTTTAAGCATAGATTTCCATCGTTCGCGTGTTGGTTCATTGTCGAGAGGAAACGACCCAAATGTTCTCGCGCGTTTCCTTGTCCCGTGTATACCTTGAACTTAGGCGATGAGTAATCGCGCGGTAACTTGGAAGCAACCACTTCTTTCGTGTAAGGTGGGTCCAAAGAGCTATGCCCGTGGTCCTGTTTTGCTACTCGGTAATGTTACTCAATGTATCTGGCTAAGTCTTCCTCCGAGATCCTACCAGTTGGCACACTAAGGATCTCCCTTTCTTGCTGAAATTCCTTTGTAGTCGCGGGCTTTATTTTTCCGGGAACGATTCCGGCCACGTTTGGTTCATCGAAAGTTCCGTTGACCGGACCGGTATTCTCTGGTGAAGCCGCGTCCTCCTTTTGTCTAATCAACTTCATCAACCGCTGCTGCCTTTTTGCCTGCGCTGCAAACTCTTGCCGCATTTCGTCCAAACTTGCGCGTCATTAAGGGTGGATGGTGCAACTTCTTTACTTCCCTGTGCTGATGTTCTTGGCGCAGTTACAATTCCTACGGATATCTTTTCACCTCCTTGCGCGTCCTCAGTGTCGCTGTCTGTCGGTTCATTCTATAATAACACAAAATCCTCGCCCGGTATGGGGACTCGCTCAGCTTTCTTTTTCGGCGCGCTCGCTGCTTCTCGTGCTGGCTGCATTCCGCTGGACTCGAAATCAGTCTCCCAGTATGGTCGCCAACTGTGAATAGGGTAGATTGACAATTTAATCCGAGTCACAGAGGTAGCAACCCAAATTTATCTCCTTTCTTTTGCTTTCTCTCTCTCTCTCTCTCTCTCTCTCTCTCTTAAGAGTGTAGTCTAATTTCTCTCTCTTCCAAAAAGCCTCACTTAATGATCTTTTTAGAGCCCTATTTATAGAGACTCCCTTTCACTCCTTGGTTGCCATGTGTCCTCTTAGCCACTTATTAACATAATTGCCATTATTTATCTCTTAAACACCCAAAATATCTAAACCCAAGCCCAACTAGATAAGCTTAACTTAGTATGTGTCAAGCCCATTAGACCCTATTGGACTTGGGGTATCCACAACAATCCTATCATGGGCAGCAGTCCATAGGAAGAAATTTATTTTAGCTGGAACTTTGTTATTCCAGATTGTTCTATGAGGGAATGCAAAGAGACAGTACCTTGCTGGAGAGCGGAATACAGGGAACCTATAGAGAATGTGCCTGTAGGGGATAATGACCATTTTCTTCTATCTTCTAAACAACAAAGGGAGGGAGGCTCTGGACCGATAATATCCAATAAATAAGATAATTGTACTACTTCTTCATCGTTGAGAGATCTTTTTAAATTTAAAAATTCCAGCTGCTATAACTCTCATCAGTAATAATGTGAGACGATAGAGAGCCATTTTTATTCCTACTGATCTTGAAGATAGAGGGGAATAGTGATCTGAGTGTTTGATTCCCAACCCAAATGTCCGACTAGAAAGAAATAGAATTACCGTTTTTAATAATGAGTGAAGCAAATTGCGCTACCTTATCATCTTGTTTGGCGATTCCTTTCCAGCATGAGAAACCATACGGACCTTTTACATTGTCAGGAACCCATAATGAAGCAGATGAACCATATTTTCCAGTAATTATAGAGCACCAAAGAGATTCTTTTCCAAGCCAAATCTCCAACTCCATTTGGCAATCATTGCCAAGTTGAATTGTTGTAGACCTTTAACACCTTTCTCAATTGGTGTACAGACAAGTGACCAGTTTGCAAGATGTTTCTTTTTTTCTTCTCCATTGTCCCAAAGGAAATCCCTGATTTTCTTTTCCAACAAATTTATGATAGAAACAGGTGCTTTGAATATACTAAAGTAGTACACCGGAAGACACCGAAAGACTAGTAAGGACAGTTTTTAGAAGAGTCAGTTTACCTCCTTTTGTGAGTTGTACTTTGCTCCATGTGGCCAGATTACGATCAAACTTCTCGATCACCGGATCCCAAAGTGCCTTAGAGTTGTATTTAGCTCCAAGAGGTAAACCGAGATACAAAATAGGTAGTTTATCAGTTAACAACCTAGCTGGATAGCCCAAGACTCAAGCAACGGAGTATCTCCA
>JAJJMA010116894.1:0-14664 GCA_023529015.1 Papaver nudicaule
ACACAATAATGATATCCTAAGATATAACTTTGAAGAAAACCATTACCCGTGATCATATGACTTATGATACCAGTAATGGTTAACATGAATACTTTTATTACCCGTAAACTTAGGGTAGATCCCGCACGGGATGTATGATAACGGGATTGACATACTTGCTTGGAAATAATGATTAGAAATGCATAGGTAGATGACAGTTATGTTAAAGCATACATGAGATCAAAACATATATGATTTGGACTTGACATACAATAATATTAATGAAAGAGCTTCTCATCTCATGAATGAGATTCATTGAAGATATAAAAGTTGTATTTGAGTGATTACTCGGACTTACAATGGTGTGTTTCTAGTTTTCTCTAAGTTAGGATTGGATTTATGAATAAACCCTCTCTCCTCACTTCTCTCTTTTCTCTCCTATTTTTGTCGACCCCCTCTTCATTCAGAGGAGTTCTATATTTATAGAATTTGTAACATATTTACTGTTCACAGATTAACCCGCACGATTCTTTACCATACGAGTATACGGGCTTGCGTGTTTGCGTCATTCCCGCACGGATTGTAGAGCATGCGCTTTCTTTAAGGATAATGTTTGGCTGAGGTTGCGCCACGTCGCGGCCGTACACAAATCCGTTGCATGTATTGCAACTGCCACGTCTCAAATGTTCCTCTGCATG
Organism: Papaver nudicaule; assembly: GCA_023529015.1. NCBI lineage: Eukaryota > Viridiplantae > Streptophyta > Magnoliopsida > Ranunculales > Papaveraceae > Papaver > Papaver nudicaule. Next base: position 678 of record JAJJMA010116894.1, read on the forward strand.
ACTGCCACGTCTCAACTGCTTCTCTGCATGACTGCCACGTGCATACATCATCTTGACCGTTGATTTTGAATTGGCTCGAGATCTGATAAGGTAGCGTAGGCTTTTCCACGGTGCTCCTTGCTGTATCGTATCAAGTTACTCCCTTCTTCAGATCTTGCCACGTGTAGCATGTTAAATGTGCTATTACAGTTTGCCCCTTTCTTTTCGAATTCTCCTAGGGGTAGAATCGGAATGAAAATATTTCTGTCTTTTCAAATTCGCACGTTTTATGTAACCGTCCATGGATTGGTGGGGTCGTGGACTTTAATGTTTATATATTTAAGATAAACATAAGTCAAACATTACTTTATTTCTCTTTCAACTTCTTCTTCTCTGACTCTCTTCTTCTCTTTCTTGTTTTTTCCGAAACCCTTCTTTCCACCATTAATATCCCTGCATCTGTCCCTCTGCTCACTGCTGTTGCGTCTTCAATTCCGCCCAGGTATGTCGTTTTTCTCTTTTGGCTTGTGTCCTTTTGTCTTCAATTCTGTTTTCATCATTAGCCTTCCGTCTGTGGGTAAACAATCGACTGTTTGCCTTTACTTCTGTCTACTCATGTCTTTGCTGTGATGATGATTGACTTTTCTTTTCCTGTCTCCTTAAACTCTCCTTCTACTGACAAGAATAAGGTTATGAGTTAGTTTTATTACTTTGGGATTTAACCTCCTCCTTTTGTATGTTTCCGTCCTAGGTAGATGCATCCGTACGTATTCAATGTTATCCATTTTCCACCTTGTTTTTAATTTATACATTGTTGTGATTGCGGGATTTGGAGTTATGACGGGTAACATATGTTCAAAACAAAGTATGTATACATACTTTCCCTGTTACTCGTCTTAAGCCAAAATCCCGCACGAGCTCCTTCTTTTGTTCCTTTCCTGCTTTTGTCATTCTTATGATCCCGTGATGTTTTTTGATGTAGTGTATCATGTCCTCTCGGGCGAAAGAAGATTTGAGCTCGCATAAAGACCGTCATAACCGTAGTCCTCGTGCGGGGGAAAAACCTAAGTCTTCTCCTGATGCTCACCGAAGTGGCCGCTCTCGTGAGAGGCACAAAGACAGTCACTCTCGTGATGAGTTCCGAAGGGATAGATCTCATGGAGGTGATCAAGGTGATGTTCGTCGTTCTCGTGATGATCGTGATCAGTCTCGTGAAGGAGACAGATCCCATCGTTCCCGTGATGGACAAGAGTTGCCCTTGGAACGCGGGTCGAGGCCTTCTGGTAAATCTCAGTCTATTCCCGCAGGCGACCGACGGGAATCTACCGCTAAAACTGGGTCGTCTCGTGAAGTAAAGGATTCGCGTTCTCGTGTTGTTAGCAAACCTTCTAAGGAATCCATCATTGCCCCTTCTGGGAAGGGTAAAGAATCTGATGTCCGTCCCGAGCCTAATGCGGTCCATGCTGCTCCTTCTGACACAGGTAAAGGAGTTGATACGAATCCCAAGTCGAGTAAAACCCGCAATGTTCCCGTTGATACGGGCAAAGGAGTTGATACGAATCCTAAGCCAAGTATGGCCCGTACTGCTCCTGCTGATACAGGCAAAGGAATTGATGTGGAACCTAAACAAATGGGGGGATCGCGGAAAAGTGCGCGTACTTCATCCAAGACTTCAGGAAAGGTCCCGCCCGGGAAGCGTCCACGTTCTCCCAGCAACAAAGCTTCCTCAAAGGTCAAGCCTGTTGCACAATCATACGCTTTGAAAATCGACCCTTATCCTGACATTTGCATTGCTCCCGAGAACTATTCTTTTAAACACTGCAGTATTGATGACATCAAGAAGAAGTTTGGGCTGGAAAAGTTCGAAGTTAAGTTCGTCGAATGCGAGGATGACGTGCTAACTCTGGATATGATCAAAAAGTACAAATATGATGACAATCATCTCCTGACTACTGTGGGAGCATTGGCTGCGGGTCTCAAGATCCCTTTGTACGATGCCAAGGAGACAAACCACTTTTTCTATGATGTTTTGTGCGGTCGCAATACCAAATGGTCCAAGTGGCGTCATGTTGCTCTCTACACTGGTAGCTTTTGGCGAGTTTTGACGGAATGCGCGTGTCGCAGTGATAAGGAGACTAAAGTAACTTCTTTCAAACCTGATTTCTCGGACCAGGAATTGTACACTCCCGAGAACTTCAACAAAACCTATGCTGATTTGATCTTGCCTACCGCCCGTGTGAGATGGAGTGTTGGTGTGAAAAGACGCCAATTGACGGCAAAACAAGCTAAGAAGGGTGAGATACGCTTACTTAGCGATGTTGATGGTCCTACCGCCAAGAATATTGCCAAGGCGGACAAAGTGCGTGACGACCATGACTTCACCTGGTACAGTACTCCTTGTGAAATTATTGGTCCCTGGGCGCATGGCTTCAGTTTGGCAGATCCAGCTCTTCCACTCCCTCAGCCTAAAGTGTATAGGAAGCAAGGATTCTGCCTTTATGATTTGGATTTGGAAGATTTTCCCGTCAACATTGATGATTTCAGTACTCCTGAACATGGCTCGATTGTGATAGCTAATAAGAAACGAAAAGCTGTTGCTTCTCATTCCCAAGTATGATTTCTCTGGATCTCTAGCTTTTTATTTAGAGCATTGATCCCCGTACTAATTTCTTCTCTTACTTAGGTGGCTAAGAAAAAACAGAAAGTGGTTTCCGATTCTTCTCCTGAATCCGAGAAGGAGGGCGTTCAGTCCTCAGATTCTGCCGTGGAACAATCCTCAGGCGATAAAGAGGATGAAGAAGATTCTGAGAATCCAGAGCAAGACTCCGAGCAAGATCCCGAGGAGACTGATCGTGAGTCGTCTAATTCTAAGGTCCCGGAACACGAGAATTCAGAGGAGGATTCCCCCGCACAAGACAAGGGTGCGAGTGATGATGAACGTAGCTCCAACCGTCGTGATACTTCACGTTCTGCATCGTTGGACCGTGATGTCACTCCTACTCAAGTTCAATCCCGTGGTAACGCATCTGTGGAAGGTCCTTTTGATGCGGATGATACGGAGGATGAAGTTAGTGCGGGTGCTCGTGCTCGTGGTGATGCTAGCCAAGATGTTTCTGGAGGGAATCGTGTCAATCTCACTCATGACGCTACTGACGTGCATAATGTTCTCTTTCGCGGGAACACAGAGCATACCCAGACCAAATCCCTTTCCTTTGACGTGGGAGATGAAGATGAATTTGATGCAACCAATAACATTCTGGACGGCTTCGATGATTGGGACAAACCCGTGATGCCAGTAGCTGTTAGTGAGATATCTCCTATGGTTGCTACTGTCTTTGATGACTCCCGGTCCATTCCTCCTTCTGGCGCCTGCATGAATGTCGACGTTGCCGAGTTATTGATTCACTTGTCGGATGACGAACGCGGGTTTGCTTGGGCTCGTGATAATGGCTATCTTTCTATTCCTTCCTCATCTTCTACCGCGGTACCGGAGGAACCTAAAATCAGCGCCCGTATTCGCAAAGAGACCGCTACTGCTCCCTTTGAGGATGTGCGGGAAAGTTGGGGTCGCAGCTCTAATGACCCGGGGTGTACTTCTCTTACTGCAGGTTTGGATCTCAACCTCAGTGTGAAAGAAATGATCCTTATTGCTGATGGCGAGGCGTACTTATTTCCTCAGATGAACCTTATTGCGGTATTTTCCTTCTTCGTTGTTCTTTCTTTATTGCTTCATTATTCTTTAGGCTTCTTGCTGACATTACTTTCTTGTTTCTTTAGTTGATGAAGTATCAATACAGCTGTTGTATGCTGTATAAGTACTTTAGGTTCAAGTCCATCCAGTTGTCCGCGTTGTTTGCTGACGAGCGAGTAGAATTACAGAAAGCTCATGCCCAGATTTGTGACTTACAGAAAGAACTTTCTGATGCCGGTCCCTCTGCTCCCGAGGTTGCCAAATTGACTGAATCCAACCGTAAGCTTTCTGAGGAGAACGCTTCATTGCACAAGGAGTTAAAGGATCTTCGTGCTCAACTGCTTTCCAAACAAGGTATATTTCTGCTTCTTGCTTTCAAGTGGTTTCTTCTGTCGTTTGTCTAGCTCGTTACCTAAAGTGTCCCCCCTGCTGATCAGGGGCGGGTGAAAATGAAGTTCAATCCCTTCGCGAATCAGTTAACATGCTCCGAAACCAAAATAAAGAACTTGCACTTGAATTAGTAAATGTGAAACTTAGATATAATAAGCAAAGTGATGTAGTAAAAGAGTGTAGAGAAGCCTATCATAAAGTTGATCACCAAAGGCTTAGGGCTGTTGCGGATTTCAGAGCTTATGAGAAGAAGACAGAGGCTGAATTATCTTGGAAAACTTCTTCCTTGGAAAACGTAACCCGTGAACTTTCAGATTTACGTGCATATCTTTCCGACCGTACTCCTGATTCGGATCGCATTACTATGGAAGAATTGCGTTCCCAGGTGTCTCAACTTTCCCGTGAGAATCTCAGTTTTAGAGAAGAATTTGATATTCTCAAAGCTGAGCTAGATTCTGCTAGACGTACTGCTGATGAGTTAAACTCAAGGAGGTTTGATGACGAAATGTCCTGTGCTAAGTGGAAGTGTGCGGTGAAAGGAGTCCATAATGAAAATGTCCGTATTGAACATGAGACTCAATTACATAAAGCAGAGATAGTTAATCTGCAGTCCCTCTATGATTCTCTTGAGGCATCACATGTCAAACTCTCGGAGGAAAATTGTGTTCTTATTGGGACCGCACAAGCTTTATCTGTAGATTTCAAGGGTAATACTGTCATCACGAGTGAGGTCCTCGCGTACTGTTTTCTATTCTCGTGTATACCCTCTTCTCGCGCTCATTTTTCTTTATTCTTTCAGGTCTTGAAGAGCAACTTCATACTGCAAATTCCCGGATCTCGGAATTACAAGGAAAACTAACCGAGACGGAGAACCATCGTGCCAATCTTCACTCGCAGGTGACTTCTGCTGAGCAACGTGCTACCAAAGCTGAGAAGAGAGTATCCACACTTGGTCATCAGATTAATGAAGTTGCCTTTACCGCACATCTGAAGTATGCTACCAAAGTGAACGATCTTTACAACCAGCTTCGCGTAGCTACCGGGAAAGACTATCCCGTCTTACCCTTGCCCGTACGACCTGATCCACGTGCTACTCAGTCTTCGACGTCTGCAGCTTCAGTTGATAAGAAGTCTTCTGATCCTCCTGCTACTGCGCCTTCTTCTTAGATGTTTCTGTCTTTAAGTTTTCAAACTTAAATTGATTCTGGTGATTGTTTTTGATTATCCTTTATGACGTTTTGGTATTTTGTACTGTTACCTCACTATTGGGGTGAATGCGGGTGTAATCACTTATACTGTAATCTGCCTTTTATTTAATGGTCAATCATCAGAACTTTTGTCTACTTTTGAGCTTTTATTTATACTTTCCTTTCCATTCTCTTTTACTGCCCCTGTTTGAGGAATGGGATTGTCATATCTACTTTGCCAAGGCCTTTCCTTAAACAAAAAATATTGTCTCTTCGGCTTATGATGGGTAACATATGTTCAAAACAAAGTATGTATACATACTTGCCCCTGTTACACATCATAAGCCAAGTACCGTGCAGACCAATACTGACTTTGCCTCAGTCAAGTATGGTTTGCATCTTTTGAGCCTTCGTGCGAACTAATATTGACTGTCACAGTCAAGTATTGCAAAGGCTGATAGGTCCCGCACGGGCCAATACTGACTTTGCCCCAGTCAAGTATTGTCTGCGGCTTTTAAGCCTTCGTGCGAGCTAATACTGACTGCCCCAGTCAAGTATTGCAAAGGCTGGTAGGTCCCGTGCGGGCCAATACTGACTTTGCCCCAGTCAAGTATTGTCTGCGGCTTTTGAGCCTTCGTGCGAGCTAATACTGACTGCCCCAGTCAAGTATTGCAAAGGCTGGTAGGTCCCGTGCGGGCCAATACTGGCTTTGCCCCAGTCAAGTATTGTCTGCGGCTTTTAAGCCTTCGTGCGAGCTAATACTGACTGCCCCAGTCAAGTATTGCAAAGGCTGGTAGGTCCCGTGCGGGCCAATATTGACTTTGCCCCAGTCAAGTATTGTCTGCGTCTTTTGAGCCTTCGTGCAAGCTAATACTGACTGCCCCAGTCGAGTATTGCAAAGGCTGATAGGTCCCGCGCGGGCCAATACTGACTTTGCCCCAGTCAAGTATTGTTTGCGGCTTTTGAGCCTTCGTGCGAGCTAATACTGACTGCCCCAGTCAAGTATTGCAAAGGCTAATAGGTCCCGCGCGGGCCAATACTGACTTTGCCCCAGTCAAGTATTGTCTGCGGCTTTTGAGCCTTCGTGCGAGCTAATACTGACTTGTGAACTTCAATATGATTTTGATGCTTTTTGATATGGTGTAATGTTTGTTTAAGTGTTTGCCCAGTCACAATGATTGCTAATCCTTGGCCAAAGGGAAGCGGAATCAAATATGGGGTGTTTCCCTACCCGGATCTTGGCTCCTTTTGGGTAGGGATCTGTGTTGTACGTTAGGCATCCCTTGTTATCGATTAGAACTTCTGGTCTTACACTTATTGACACTTACGAGGTTAATCTGGAGAGATTACACATGGCGTGTTTTTACCCGTTTATACATTTGCTGGATACTCTTATCAAAATGTTGGTTTTGACGGTATCGCGATGATTTTGGGCCTTGTAGGCCTCTTTTTTATTAGTATCATGATTGACGCCAAATTTGACACATTGATTTAACGTGGTTCGGTACCGAAATACCTACGTCCACGGGTGATAACTATGCACTATCTTTATTTATTAAATTTATTTACATACAAATAGTTATTTTTGTTGATGCGAAGCCAGATTTCTGCTTTGCAGCTCGATGACGCTATATACACGCTTTTTGGGTTGACGCAGCTTTTATAATATTCGAACTAGTACTTGATATATGAGGTCTGCAACTCCCCTCCAGAGATAGATACACGGGTGATGGAAATCCATATCTTCTTCTGGCTGCTGCGCGTAAACCTGCGCTTCTTGAAATTCTAAAGTGCTGTAATATTCAGAAAATGAGGTCCGCGATTCCTCTCAGAGATAGACACATTCAACAGCCTAAGCCTTTATCTTCTTCTGTCCGCGGTGCGCGACCCTGCGCTTCTTGTCTTTTGAAACTACTAAGGGTAGTACGGCTTCAAATATGTCGCGTTCCATGGATGACGTAATGTCTGCCCTTTCATGTTTCTCAGAACGTATGACCCTTTTCCGGCTATATCATGGATGATGTAAGGTCCTCCCCAAGTTGGAGCAAATTTCCCTGCTTGTTTCTCCTTCTGGTACGCGGGAATAACCCTTAGTACGTACTGTCCCACCACGAAATTTCGAGATCTAGATTTTTTGTTGTATTCTCTAGCCAACCTTTGCTGATAATTCTCCATGCGCTGCAACGCGACTTCTCTTCTTTCTTCTAGATCGTCTAGCTTTTGTAACATCAAGTCTGAATTAAGTCCTTTCTCCCATGCTTCGCTTCTTGTGGTGGGGAGTATAACCTCCGTAGGGATTATCGCTTCAGCTCCGAATGTGAGTAAGAATGGTGTTTCTCCAGTTGCCTCTCTTCTTGTAGTACGTTATGCCCATAGGGTGTTGTGTAACTGTTCGCACCAGGCTCCCTTCTTAGGCCCCAAAGTTCTTTTCAAGTTTAGAGCAATGGTTTTGTTTGTGATTTCCGCCTGTCCATTGCTTTGAGGATAAATGGGAGTGGACTTTAGCTGTGCTATTTTGAAGAGTTCAAAAAGTTCATCCACGTGCGCTCCAGATAATTGCGCTCCATTGTCTGAGACTATTGCCGCGGGAATTCCAAATCTACAGATAATATTTTCGAAAATGAACGTGAAGACGTCAATGTTTCTGATATTAGCCAAAGCTTTCGCCTCCACCCATTTTGTGAAGTAATCCGTAGCCACTATTAGATATCTTCTTTTCTTGGTGCCCATTACGAGAGGACCAACTATGTCTATCCCCCACTTCGCGAATGGCCAAGGGCTAAGTACAGAATTCAATGTAGTGGCGGGAGCTCGGATTCTTCGTGCATATCGTTGACATTCTTCACACCTTTTAGACATGTTGGCGGCGTCATTGTTCATGTATGGCCAATAGTACCCTTGCATCCTTGCTTTGTGCGCCAGGGATCTTCCCGCGCTGTGATTTCCTGCGTCTCCATAATGTATAGCAATCAGTACTTGGTGACCTTCCTTTCTCGATAAACATCTGAAGAGCGGTCCTGAGAATGACTTTTTGTACAAAATTCCTTCTCGCAACTCATATTTTCCCGCCTTTGACTCAATTTTTCTTTCTTGCAAGTAATTTGACGGCCTTAACCCTTTTTTCTAGCAATTTGCGAATCGGGATTCTCCAGTCTTTTTCCTCGTCAATCATCATTTCTCGGTCCTTTTCTGCTTTTTCGACGAGGTCCTCCATGGTAGCTTTATCTTCCAAATCCTCCTCTGGGGATGTTTGTCCGTGATCCGTGACCATAATTCCCTTTAATTTGATCGAGGGCTCATATATTCTTCCTATTTTGATGGCAACTGCGGTCGGGTCTTTCATCATTGAAGATAGGAACGCCAAGGCGTCTGCGTGACGGTTATCCTTTCTACATAAATGTCGAAAGACAATCTTCTCGATCCTGGAGGTGAGACTCTGAGCCAAGGCCATGTACGCCATCATATTCTCATCTATAGTTTGATATTCTAGCTCTATTTGTCGGATGACGAGCTGTGAATCACTCGTCAATCTCACATCATCGATATCCATTTCTATGATCAACCGTAACGCATGTATCACGGCTTCGTACTCGACTACATTGTTCGTATGTTCTTCAAATTCTAGCCTGAATGAATGCACTATACGGTCCCCAGAAGGCGAGGTAATAACAATGCCTATTCCTGCTCCTTCTTTATTCCTGGATCCGTCAACGAAAACTTCCCATCTTTTAGAGTTGGAAGGAACCAGAATACTATTTGGATCTTCAATATCTTCTTCAAAGCCAGGTATCTCATCCACTCCGTCGTCATTGTCCAAGGGTAAATCCGCCAGGAAGTCTGCGAGTACTTGAGATTTTCTTGCCGTGCGGGATTCATAAATGATCTTGTGTTGTCCCAACTGTGCGTTCCATTTGGCTATTCTTCCCACCGCTTCTGTGTTTCCGAGCACTGCTCCCAGTGGAGCCTTGGTGATTACGCGTACGTAATGCGCATCAAAGTAAGTTCTCAACTTCTGACTTGCATGGACTAGAGCCAAGATGAGTTGTTCTAATTTGGTGTAGTTTCTCTCTGCAGAAGACAAGGTTTTGCTGACGTAGTAGACTGGCTGTTCTTCCTTCAGGTTAGTCCTGACCAAGACGGCGCTCACCGCGTTGCTCGTAGCTGCAATGTACAAGGCCAACACTTCATCCCGCTCGGGCTTTTGAAGAATTGGTATGGCCGCCAGGTACTCTTTTATCTTTTGAAATGCTTCTTCGCACGAGTCCGTCCACGCAAATTTGCTTTCCTTTTTTAATATATTGAAGAATGGTTTGCATTTGTCTGACGACCTCGCAATGAACCTTCCTAGCGCTGCGAGGCTCCCATTAAGCTTTTGGACTTCCTTCAGCTTTCGTGGTGACGGCATATCCACGATTGCTTGAATTTTAGCTGGATCCACCTCGATTCCTCTTTTCGTAACCAAATATCCTAAGAATTTGCCTGATGTAACTCCGAAAGTGCATTTTTCCGGATTCACTTTCATGTGACATTCCCTCATAGCCTGAAAAATTTCCCTCAGATCTTCTAAGTGACTGCCCGCCTTCTTGCTTTTGACTAGCATATCGTATACTTCCAGATTGTTTGCCTTGGAGTAAAGAAAGCAGTGTGCTCTTGATCTTTTTGGGCCAATGCAATTTGATTATATCCAGAGTATCCGTCCATGAATGACAACAGTTCGTGTCCCGCGGTCGCGTCGACAAGCTAGTCTATGCTAGGCAGTGGATAACTATCTTTTGGGCACGCTTTGTTAAGATTGGAAAAATCTATGCAGATCCGCACGCCTCCATTCTTTTTTGGTACGACTACCATGTTTGATATCCACGTCGGGTACTTGACCTCTCTGATGAATCCTGCTTCCAAAAGTTTCTTCAACTCTTGCTCCACTGCATGCTGGTAATCTGGTGATATCTTCCGCAATCTTTGTCTAAACGGCTGCGTTCCTGGCTCTATCTTTAACTCGTGTTCCACAACCTTTGGATCTATGCCGGGCATATCCCCCATTTTCCATGCGAAAATGTCAGCGTACTCAATTAGCAATTGATGAAGTGCGCTTTCCTGCTCTTGTCCCATTAGTGTCCCAACTTTTATCATCCTTGGGGATTCAGACGTGCTTATGTTTACTTCCTTAGTAGGCTCCACCGCGGAAAAAAGCGGTTCTGCGGCTCCTATGAGGGGAGCCTTCTTTAATTGCTATTTGGCGTGCGCTTTCCCCTTTACTGCTTTTATTGCTTCTATCTCATCAGGAGTCATGCCGGGACAAGAAGTGCTCGTGCTTCCGTTGAGTTTTGGTGTGGTAGCAAGAATTTCATTTGATATGTCTGTAAGATGCTGCTCAATTGCCAAGTTCTTGTTTCTCTCTGCTTCCCTCCATGGACTCGCCATTTCGTACGCAGGATCCGTATGCACGTGCATTAGGCTTTTTCCTTTAGACTCCTCGAGATACTCATTGATGACTAGATTCTTGCTTTCTTCCTTGCGAGCCTTCCTGGTATTTCGTTCTGCACGTTCCGCATTCATTCTGATTTCCGTTGCGTGACACTCCCTTGCTATATCCTGATCTCCTTTGATTTGCATTTCTCCTTGATCCGTGGGAAAGCTTAGGTACTGATGATATGATGAGGCAACTCCTTTTAGCTGATGAACCCACAATCTCCCTATTATGGCATTATAAGGCGAAGGCGCGTCCACAATGCTAAAACTCGTATTGACCGTCAAGGGACCCACTTTTACCTCCAATACGATTTCTCCTTTAGGCTTTGAGATGGATCCATTGAATCCGTAAATAGTGTATCGTGAAGGGGATAATTGTTCATCCTTGAGATTCATTATCAGGAACGCACTGTAAAACATTATGTTCAAGGAACTCCCACTATCAATCAAGATTTTCTTCACGTTCCACCCAGCAATCGGAAGAGTCAAAACTAGCGGGTCATTGTGCACCTCCATATCTTGATCAACATCTGCTGCTGAAAAGCTTAAAGGGGTTGCCATCCATCCTTCCCACTGCTCCGTGGGTTCTCCGTTCATGCTGAAAATCTCATGGCTCTCCATTCGCTTTCTGAGTCGCTGGTTTATACCTCCCACGAGTGACGAAGATCGTGATTCTGAATGGGTGATCATTGTAACTACCTGGTCATTTGGCGGAATTACAACCGTCTTGTTCCGTTGGCTACGCTGTTGTTGGTACACGTATTGTCCTAAATCTCCTGTGTCCACCAGTCCCTGGATGTAATCTTTTAAAGTCTTGCAGTCCTCGGTGCGATGACCTTTGAACTCGTGATACTCACAGAAATCTTTGTGGTTCTCATTCCGTGACGCCTGTTGTCCTCTTGACCATGGCCACTTCATGTCCTCACGGGACTTCAGGGTTCGTAGTTTTTGTGACACGCTTGTATTCAGCTTTGTGTAGACGGAATCATTGAAGTTGTAACTCTTTTTTCCTGTTCCCGGCTTTAGACGCTTGTTTTCGTACTGCCTTGCTCCATCATGCGCTCTCTTCTCTGTGGGCACGGGTTCCACCGAATTGGTACGATGTGTACTTCCTTGCCCTTGTGAAGACCTGTGATTTCTCCTCTGTCGATCCGTGGATCGATATGACTGACCCCACGGGTTGTCTCTTTGAATCTCCTGCAATCGCACATGCTTCTCTAGGATGATACGCAATGCTCCTTCGGTCTGCGGATCTGATCTGTGTATCTCCACAAAGAGTGCGCAGTGCCTATCCAATCCCCAAGTAAAACCGCTGATTTTCGCCTCATCACTCACGTTCCCTATCTCTTGGCAGATCTTTGTCCATCTTCTCTCATAGTCTCTATAACTTTCCCCCGACTTAGCAATTAGTCCGTGAAGCTTATCAGTCCCTGTCTTTAAAGCTTTGTTATACATGTATTGTCCCACGAATTTGGTGGCCAGCTCAGCATACGATCTGATGGAATTTGGAGTCAAGTTGTCGTACCATTGGAGCGCCACTCCCTTTAGACTGGATGGGAAATACCTGCACATTACCACGTTATTCCTTACCCATGGTGCCATAACCCGTGCATAGTACCTCAAATGTGCCGCGGGATCCTTGGTTCCGTCGTAACATGTGAAAGTCGGCAGTGAACACTTCCTAGAGATCCTAGTCAGCGCTAGCCTGGGAACGAGGGGTGTTGTCTGTGCATCGTGCATTGCAACTTCCAATCTGTTTCCTCCTTGGTGCGCTCTGATTGCTCTTAGTTCAGCTCTCATTTCCTCTAGCTCATCTCGGTATTGACGTTCATGATTATTGGGTACGGCGACATGGTTAGCTGGTCTTTTCATTTCATGCACTTCATTACCGCAATCATCCTCATACTCATCCTCGCCATAATCTCCTGCCATGTCGTCCTCCGCGGATTGATTTCCTACTTCATAGTCGTACTCCACACCTCCTGGGCAATTGTTACCGTACGGTATGACTTGTGGTCGGACTCTTTGCTGGGGACGCATGATCATTCTTCTTTCCGGATTGTTTTGATGTTGGATGTTCTGCGAGCCTTCCTCCCGTGCGGGACTTCCTGGAAGTTGATACTGTATGGGTTGTACCTGCTGTGCTCTCGCCAAGATCACGGCTTTTCCCTTTAGCTCCTCATTTTCTCGTGCTAGAATGGCCATCGCGTCTGCTAGCAGTTTCCGTTCCCTTTGAGCTGCTTTTAGTTCTGCTGCCAATAGTATGGATGCGTTTGATTGTGGAGATGGCTCCATGTGTTGCAGAGTTTCGTGCTGATGGTAAGATTCTGCTTCTAATTCTTCTTCCACGGAATCATCCTCACTGGCTTCAATGTTCTCGGGTCGCTTTCCGTGCTCCACTCTCTCGGGTTGCACGTTGGGATTTTGTGTTGGTGATAGTACTCCACTTCCGGGAAGTTGATATGGTAGCTGCAGGCGAGAGGATCCTCCTAGTTCACCTGGTGCCAATCCATATTGATGAAGGCGTCCCGCCTGCTTCTGCGCGTGCTCTTTGGCAACTTGACAGCTCTCGGTCGTGTGCCCTTTTATTCTATGGTACTCGCAGTAGTCCTCTTGAGTTGCTCCTCCTATCTTGCCTTTGTTTTTCTCTGTCATTGTCTTTGCCTCTGCTGCAACTTTTGATGCAACCTTCTGCACTTCTTCAGTAGCTCTCCTGTCTAAGATCTCTTTGTGTGCAGCAGCTGCTTGCGTCTTTAGATGCTGTTCAAAAACCTTCTTCTTTGCTATCGCAACCATCTCCGCCGTAGCTTCTGCTGCGGCCACTGATGCTTCTTTGGATGCTACCACTGTTTTCAAGTCTGCTCCTGTCACCGTGCTCGCCTTTGTAACTGCGACCGTACGGTTTGCTTCCTGCTCCATGGCGACTTTCTGCGCACTCCGCGTTCTTACTGCGGGTATCGGATTTTTTGGCTTTGGGGGTTCTTTGAGTAAATCCATGTTCTGTAATGAAACAACAAGAGAAAAACCCAGTAGATTTTTACAAAGATTCTGTTAGTTAAATTATTAACATAAAACCCATCCTTCTTCCGGATTTGCTTCTTCAATCCTTTCCCGCCATGTCTTGCTACTTGTGCTATCGCATAGGCTCAAGATGTGATGGAAGCATATACATTTCATTGGAAACCATAACAATTTACTTATCTTCAATGCTATTACTTGCTCTCTTAGTGAGAAAAATCATAATATTAGTTTTGTTTTGAGAACACAAAGT
>JAJJMA010116911.1:0-15446 GCA_023529015.1 Papaver nudicaule
CGAGGTCCCGAGGTTTTTCTGCAAGGCAGTTTCCTCGTTAAAAAAATCTCTGGTGTCTTGTGTGCTTTTACTTTCCGCATTATAACTCTGATTTATAATTAAAGCACCAAGTAGTACGTTATTGCCTAACTGTCGAGTTGACTCCAAAGTACTCTTTGTCGAGGTTTAACAACTCCAGTTATAAGTTTGGATATTGATTTTTGAGATCGTCTAGACTTAAACCATAAGACTCACGAGCCAAAACGAAAAGTTGGTAGTATTTCGGTACCCCTCCTTTTTCACATACATAGGCTAGGTCTTAGCCAAGAAAATAAAAAGAAGGGAGAGGTTTTACCCGTTTTAGCAGAGAACTTTTCCTCCTTCTTGTCGTGATCAAGTCCTTGTTTCTCCTTGATCGTCTCCACCTGGAGAATGGTTATGCAATTAGCTAATTTTCTGAGCAGCGCCTTTGGTGCGGGCTTGGGTGGTGTACTTTCCAGCAAGACGCGTCCATTGGTGTTCAGAGTTGAATCCATAGTGTTGAGTGAGTTGGAGCACCGATGCTTTACGAGACAATGACCAATCCAGTGGTAACCGGCAGCAACAGTTGGTAGAGAGATACCAGGGGAGTCGATCGTATTCTTTTTTCTTGGTGTGCATCTGAACGTCTTGTTTTGGTGTAGAGCATGTGTCGTCCCGTCTCGGTATCCCCTTTACAGAGACTCCCCTCCAAAACACAATGATTGCGCCAAGTCCCCAGTCGTTGAGGAGGGTGTTGGAGTCAAAATAGGCGAACTACTTGATGAAGATGTTTACCTCGCCGTCTTTACTGAGTAGTGAAGTTCTAGGAGGATGTTGGTGCTATGAGGTGTTGTTCCATGAGATGTGGCGCCATGAGGTGTGGCTCCATGGACTTGGTAGCGCCGTGGATGTTGGCACTATGAGCTTTGCACTATAGTCTATTCGTTGTAAACTCCGACAGTTCGCGTCTTGCGTGTCTCCTGATGTTTGCGTCATATATCTTAACTAACTGGTTGTATCATCACGAAATTTTTACACATGGTAGTAGACATCCAGGGAAGTATTGTGTCCAAAAATCTCTTCGAGGATCCTCGTAGATTTTCCGTAGTACTCGACGTGGTCTTGCACATGATTCCTGATTGCGCGTCTCGCGTGTTCTGTAGTGTTTGTGTCGTATCTCCCAATCCCCTTGCTGGATTGGTACGAAAATTTAGTATGTGTTGGGAGACATACAGAGAAAGATTTTTCCCGAAAATCTTTCCAAAATCCTTTGTGGATTTCTCAAACCGGTTGTTTCTTCGCGACGGAAATTGCTGGCGCAGGAAATTCTTACAGCTCTTCTTTTCCCCAATGTTCACGCCATATTTCTCAAACCACATGTAGTTATTGTATGAAATTTTACCACAAAGTTGTAGACATTAAAACGGAGTTTATGTAGAAATTTTACACAAGAACTCCTCACGAGCTTTCCGCAGCAACTGTTTTGGTTTCGTATGTAAGTTCTGTTCACTTACTTCGGTGTGCTGTAATGTTGGTGCCATATCTCTTGATCCACGGATTGGATTGCCACGAAATTTTTACACATAACATTATACACCTGTAGGAAGATGTTGTCCAAAATTCACCTTCAGATCTCTTACTGATCTTCCGCGTTTCTCGTTTTCGTGAAGGTTGTCGTACATCGAACTTGGTATGTAGTCGTGAGCACGTCTTTGTTTGTCTCCAGAGTTGGTTTGCTCCATGGAGACCCATAATAAAATAAATTCTCCACAAGATGGTTTACCGTACTTGATTGGTAACTCTAACGCTGAGGTTGTAGGCAATAGTGTTGATCCATAGAGTTAATGAAGACTGGGAGGACCTTCTGTGGAGTCACAGAGGTATATGGTGGTGAAAACATCTTGTGGGGCTAAGGTTTGGTGAACTTCTTGTTGTAAGAGATATCTTCTGGGGAAGGTAATTTTCTGTTCTGTAGCTCTGTGGGATTTTGTTTTAAAGGTGTTTCGTGGTTCCGCGAATGCGGAGTCACGGAGATAGTCTTGGTGGAAGGTGTGAGGCTATGGGAATATTTCGTGGTGGAAGGTATTCTAGAATTTTAAACTTCGGAAGGTCTAGTGAGACAAATACCTTGAATCCCCGTATTTTCTCGCACATCGCTTGCTCCAGAAGTTTTAACTCTGATTCCGTAGAGATGATTGTCTCTTCCATCATGTTGTGGTAGAACCTTAAGTGAACACGTAGGAAGTCTTTCCCATTCTCCGTCTATTGACACATCTTTTGAAGTCCTTGCGCCTGGAGTACTCCACTCTGTCATATTTTTTGATCTGGGTTGCCACCGAAGGATGTCGGAGACTCGTTGCTAGTGATAGCAGAGAGGAGCGCCACTACCATGATACTGCTTGCTCGAAAGACGAAGACTTGATGGTGTTGTTACCAGGAGGATCCTGCGAAGATATGAATCCTGGTGGCTTTGAGGCTTCTGTAGAGGCGTCGGTGGTGATGTCGGTGTTGATTAGAGTTCTTCTCTTGGGTCTCCCTTTCTTCGAGAGATCTGTAGCGGGTAGTCCCATGTTGTATGGATATCTCTGGTAGAGTAGGCTCTTCCCATGCTGTATGGATATCTCTGGTCGAGTAGGCTCTTCCATGATGAAGCGCTTTGGTAGAGACAAGGGAGTATATGTTGTACCTCACGTTTCCCTTTGGGTCGTGGCAGCCGGTATTGCTATCGGTACTTGGTGGAGTGAAGAGCGGCGGTGGCGAGGAGTCCCCAACCATATTTTCTGATATCTTATCAGTGTCTCTCATTGGGTTCGCCTTTCCTCGTGTAGACACATGTGCATTGGCCTTTCGAAGATGAGTAGGCAGAGCGTTCTCTCTAGTTGTTGAGAATCATCGGGTCGGGGTAATCCGGTTGTTCCATCATTATTCGGACGTCTAATAGCTCCAGTACTTCTTCGAAGATGATGAGTCTGGGAATCCTGTATAGGCTTCAGTCCTCGTACTCCCCACGGTTGTTGTTGCAGATCTGCATCTTGTGCTTGAGTCACATTCTTGTTCAGGACCCTTCGAGTTGTATTGTGTCAATACCCTGTTATCTGGTTTGTTAACAGGTCTCCTGTTATTACGGGCTTCTTCAATCCTTACTGCTTAAATCTTTCTCTAGCAAGACAGGGACGGTTGTGGTTGATCACCCTGCGGCCTCGACAGTTTGAAGTCTGAACTTCCTCCAGTGAGGAGCATCCCATGAGAGAGGGGTCTTTGGATAGGGAGGTTGGTGTGGACGAGATAGAGATGCGCCTCCTCCTCTTGGTTCTCCAGGGGGGTTCTCTCGATCGAGTAGCAGAGTTGGATTGTTGGACATGCTTGTGTTGAGGTTTGTCTTGAGAGTCCAAACCCCGGAGTTCCTGGCTGGCTGCAGTGGTAACTCTGGAAGTCCTCATGTCTCGTCGTCATTCTCATAGTGATGATGGAGATGTTCGTCCCTTCAGTGTTTGTTGGTAAGTCCTTTGTTTCCATGGGTACTACAAGCTTGCTTTACCCCTTTAATAGTTGCAGCGCCGTGACTTGTGGCGCCATCACTCGTGGTGTCGTAGCTCCCCTCTTGCGGGTTTTCCAGGGTTCTCCTCTCGAGTGGCTCTCCTCGTGGTGAGTCCCCAGTGACTCGGTGAATGTTTGCTATCATATAAAAGAGGGGTGCACGAAGTACCTTCTTGGTTGAGGGGGTCCTCATTGACTCCCTTGGGTTCTGCAGGCGTGGCTACTGCCTTTGCGATGCTGCTCTTTTGTACAAACCACTCCATGAACTCCAGATGAAGTGTCTCCTGGTTGTTGTAGATCCATGGGCATCCCAGCACCATGTCGCTCTCGACGACTCCCTTAACAATGTGAAACTCCGTTATGGTTGGGATCGTGGTGATTTCGACGGGAAGGTCGATCCACCCGTAAGTGCATACTTCGACCCCGTCAGGACCTTTGATGATGGTAGGGGCATGGATGGCTCTGTTGCGAGGGATGTTAGCGGCTCTGAGAGTCTTGGCTGAGATGATGTTCACTGGGGATCCCGGGTCGATGAGTGTCTTCGAGAGTTCAGCATGAGAGAGGCGGGCGGTTGTGAGGAGTCCCCAGCCTTGTCCATCTGTTGGCTCCCCCTGCTTGGACATTGTCTGCTCATTGACTTCCTTGAAGGGTAGGCGTTTTCCCGACACTACCATGTTGAGTGCTGTGAACATGTCTTTCCGCTGTGGTTTCGAGAGGCAGAGAGTCTCGTATAATTGGTACATTATCTCCTCCACTCTCTTGTTCACCGGTTCCTCAGGGAAGGTGAATGCTCGAACGGATAGAGGATCTTGGTATACTCTTTCGTTTCCTAGGTTCAATTCCACGGACTCCACCTCGGGCTTGCTACCTCTTTGGCTGTAGGAGGCTGTCGTATCGGAGGGAGTTCGATTGCCCCGTCCTGGATCCAAGTGTCCAGCAACTCTAGTACCTCCTCTATGGGAAACGGGTAGTCTGGTAGCTCTGGTCTGGCTTTTTGCCTCCGCATCTCGGTTGCTGCGGCCCTCCTTGGTTCATGTTCTTGTTCGGGGTCCCCGGAGCTGAATTAGTGCGTTTTGGATGCGTCACTTCCGTGGAAGGGCCTTTCTTCTGTACTTCGTGCGGGTACGGTGGTCGGTGTTGGTGGATAGGTAGCGCCACCTTTCTTTCTCGATTTCGTAGTAGCTTTTCCAAGTCGTCTGCCGTGACGTAGCAGGATGGTTGTCCTTCTCTTTGGCGAGATTCTTCTGGAGCAGGAGGTGCTTCATCACCTCGGATGTGGATGACCGACGAGTAGGCGCCTGTAGCGGCTTCCTCAGGGGTTCCCTTGACCGGTGAACTCGACAGCTTCGAGGTTAGAGTTTAGAGACAATCCAGGATCCCTAGTTGCGTGTCAAACATCTTGTCTTGACTTTCCGCGAGGACAACTCCTCCATAGTTAATGCTCCTGACACTCCTTTTCCTTTCTCGGCGGTAGCGGCGACCTTAGTCGTGGAGGAAGGGTTCTTGCCAGAGGTGTGGGTTGGAGCATTAAGAGTTACTGGGGTGATGGGGATGGCCGGGATGATAGGTATTGAAGGGGAAGCATCTTGGGTAACAGGTATATTGGGCGTATTACTGGATGCAGGTGGGTTGGTAGGTGCTGCATTAGAGGTTACAGCACCATCAGTTGAAGAGTTGGGGTTTTTGGTATTTGATCCCGACCTAGGTTCAACCATATTTGAGAAAGTTTTCTGGAACCGAGATAATGATCTCCCACTGTGGTCGCCAACTGTTTTTACCTGGAAAAACAATGCACCGTCTCTGGGTACTTTTGTAGTGTTCGAGATCAAAGTCGAACAAGACGAGCCTAAACCAAGTCAATGGTCGTTCACGTCTTGCTTCGGTCACAGAGAGGATAGAGGTTGATCTAGGGAGGGAAACAACTAAGAAACTTGAGATCAGGTTGAGGATGTGTTTTGGGAGTAAGAGTTCAGGATTTCCGTCGTGAAGGTGACTGGAAATCTCCAAGGCTAGAAGGGTATTGGGTTGCTCAGGTGTGTTTACTTCTGAGGCTCTGGTTTATTCAGGTGTTCTAAATATCTGGTTGTTTCAGGAAAGATGTTCTGTCTTGGAAGATAGATGAGGCCTCTATTTATAGTTTTGAACTCACCCTGATCTCTCGACAGAGAAGGTGGAAGTCGTGGAAGAGTGGGGGAGTGGATGACATGAGTTGTTTTTGGTAACTGCTAGGATCGTGTAGATCATGTCCACTCGGCGCCACTTTCTTGTAACTGTCCACTATCCCTATCAGTTTCTTTCAACTGCCGTAGACCGCCATACCAATACCCTTAAAGTTATCCCCCCGTGTGATGTTTTGAACTCTCGAGTGGTATGCAAATGTTGCATGGTTGTGTTGAGCTTGAGTAGGCTTGTGTGGCTATGACTCTGTGGCCAACGTGAGTGTGGCGCTTTTAGAGACACACATATTGGGTGTGTAGGAGTGGCCTTGGGCGTTTGGCCAAGGACAGAAGTTGTGGCGCCATGGTTTTCACGGCGCCAGGGGCTGAGGAGCCACGGCCTTGGCCGTTGGCCAAGGCCAAGTTGTGGCGCTATGGTTTTCATGGCGCCACGGGCTAAGAAGCCACGGCCAACTTGATTGCGGCGTACTTGCGCACTTGTGTTATGGTACACGCGTGCCTATGCATGCACTGGCGCTATGGCTTATGCATGTGTTTGGGATACAGTGTGCTTGAAGTCATGGCGTGCTTGTCCATGGTTTATTAGACAATCTTGAGCTTAGGGTGTGGTCTGTTTAAGGCTGTTTAGGCTGTTGTATGCTTCTCAGAGAGCTCTGGACAGGCCTAGAGCTTCGATATTCCTGAGATTTTCATTAAGACTCGGATGTCGAGTCGTATTTTTAAGAGGAAATCCATGAGGATGCATCTCTGTTAACTCTTCACCATGTACCATTAAGAGATCTGGTTCTGATGTCGAGGAATTCGAGGCGATGTCGACATGAAGCAGATTAATGGGTTTAATGTGCTGGTGAGATTATTAGTACTGCACTATGATATCATCCTCTCCACCGGGAGTTATAAGAGAGAACTCATAGAGAGTTTATTCAGCTCGTAGAACGGGTTGCATTCTGAGCTATAGAGATGTGCCTGAATAGGCAATTGCACTACGATATCATTCTCTCCACCCGGGAGGCTATAAGAGGGAACTCGTAGAGCTATAAAGATCTGCCTGAGTAGGCAATCGCTTCTTGGAAAGGCATAACATAAGGAGATTTACGATTTTATCCCTTCTCCATTTTTCACCATCTACAGTAATCCCAACAAGTGGCCCGGTGAGCATGGAGAGGATTATTGTTGGAAGTAAAGATGTCTGGCTCTACATCTGGTGGAGGTTTTTCAAAGGTGCATGGATTGATATTATCAAGTTCAATGGGAAGAATAATTTCACATCGTGGCAAACAGATGTTAAGGATATTCTTATTAGCATGAAGCAGGTTAAGGCGCTCAAGGACAAGCCAACACCATTACCAACTGGTGTGACAGATGAAAAGTGGCTTGAACTTGATTTGGAGGCATGTTCAACTATTCGACTGTGTTTGTCGAGGGAGATTACTCATAATTTTTCTGGTGAAACTTCGGCAAAGACGCTGTGGGAAAAGCTAGAGAAACTCTACTTGAAAAAGGACTTAACTTCAGAATTTTACTTGAAGCGCAGACTTTATGCCTTTATAATGGCTTCGGGTAAGTCTTTGGTTGATCATATTAATGAGTTTAATAAGATTATTTCGGATTTAGCTGATATCAGTGTCAAGTTTTCTGATACGAATAAGTCTATGATGTTACTATGTTCACTACCTCAATCGTATGAAACTTTTGTAGACTACTTGTTGAATGGGAAAACTGAAGGTGATAATAAGTTAGTTTTCGATGATGTGGTTTCGGCTTTACAAGCCAAAGCTTTAAGGAAACAAGTATGTAGTGACGAAGTTCAAGCTGAAGGCTTGTTTGTGGAAAGATGTAAGAATGGTAGTAAGATGTTTAAGTCTAAGAAGAATCAGTCAGGATTTAAGAAGAATGGAAGTGATGGGTGTTATTATTGTCATAAACCTGGTCACTTTAAGGTTGATTGTCCTAAGTTCAAAGCAAAGGATGAGAAGTATAAGAAATCAGAGTCTATGAACGTCGTTGCTTCAGTTGCAGAAGAAAGTGACAGTTTTGATGAGCCAATGTGTGGTTTTGATCAGGAGCTACTAGCCGTTACATCTAAGAGTTATCTCAATGATGGTTGGATGCTTGATTCTGGAGCTTTGTATCAAGATCATTACATGTTCTTCCACAACCCACATAAGAAGACTTAACCCGAAGTGTGTTGGTATAAAATCTGCCTAGAGACATTATACCTAACATCCATTATATGATATCATGCGTATACTGATTGGGAGAGTTATTTCATTGATTAACATGACAACGAGATAAGCAAAGAACAATATCGAGATAGATTAAATCATATTCGAAGTCAGGATGAAGATTAAAACATTTACTAAACAAAGTATATCTCTGATTACAACTACATGGATGTTGTCCTTATGGACCTGAGGAGATTGATACTAACCTAATCCCACGCAAACGCCCCAAGACTTACAAAAAAATCCAACCCCTACAAGTGATCCCGAGCTCGCCTTTTATAGGCCGAGCTACGAGTGGATTACAGCTAATAGGACAAAGTACATAATCGTGGTGTCGGAGGTTGTCGAGTAAGTCGGTGGTCTTCGAAATGTCTTCGAAGTTGTTGTTATCTCGATGTCCTGTCTTCGAGATCATCAGCCAGAGGTTACGAGTTTTCCGGTGTCGAGCTTTCCCGCTTCGAGGTCTTCCAGGTTGTTTCCCACTATACGCGCATGTTTCCAAATATTCGATTACGACAATTCACTGATGTACGAGATCCTCTCGGGTTCTACTCCATGCTTCGTAATTCTTCACATGTTATCCAACTTCTGCTTCCTGATCCTGACACGTGTCTCGGCGGTTTTATCCCCCTACAGTTTGCCTCTTTCCTCGTTCGAAGATTGGAAATGTTCGAGGAAGGAAACTTCTGGTTTCCCATATTCCCATACACGTGTCCAGCCTTTAATTACCTGACTGACACACGTAGCCTTGAATGTTTTCGAAACCTTCGCCCCCCCTTTTCACTTTCTAACCTGACGTGCAGGTCTCGGGTTTGTTCTATTAAAACCCATCTTCTCCCTCCTTTACAACTTTACTTCTCTTTGAAATTTTTCTGCCTGCAAAACCCTTGAGTCCTTCAAGTTCTTCCTTGTAGCGCCTTCCTTTCTTTCTCTGTATTTAGATCATGGTAAGTTTTTCTTGGATCTGCTTTCTCTGCGATAGTTTCTTAATTTTTAATTTGTACTGACTTCCCTTTCGGATTTTTGCTGCTGTATTCAGGCCCCTAAGAAGAACGTCGTTCTTGAAGGAAAGATTGTCCAGCGAAGGTAGTAGATCCAAAACTTAATTGGGAAGACAGGGTCGGGCTTCTTGGATTCAATATGAAGCTTTTCCCTTGTACAGAGTTTGATAAAAATGTTACCTTATCCCCTGAGCTTATTCTTAAGCATGGCTGTAACAACAAACGGATTATAGGTACCGGTGAGCAGTTGGACGCCGGACTTCCCATTCCTTTGTATAATCCCAAAAATACCTTGTTTTACGAGATTTACTCTCGAATCGTTCCTCCTCGTGGCGTGATACAGTTAACTGGTAATTCCGTTCTGCTGATTAGTGAATGGGTGGCTCGCTCGGAAGGTAGATCGAATTATTACGAAGAGTTCCCGGAGGATTCGGAACCTCCTGAATGTTGGACCGCTGATAATTTCTTCAAGCAGTACAAGGTTGAAAAAAGCTTGCTTAAGGAGGCTGCTCCCTGGGCGGTGAGGTTCAGAAAGGTGTTGAACGTGGCGCATGTTCTTGATGACGTAGACCCCACCAAGTCTATTACGAATAGACTTCTTCGTCATTCGAATGATAATGTGTGGTAAAACAGGGTCAAGGGTCTCAGGGAATTTGGAATCCAATGCTCACAGGGTTTCGAATTCACGGGAGTTGTTTGCTAGTAAAACAGGAAATTCTGACATGTATGTGCTGTCAGATGGTAATATAACGTTGCAGCACAAAGAAAACGACGGGGATAGTTGGGTTTTCTGACATTTTTGAGCGTCAGTTGGCTGGTAGTAAGGATGGAAGTACTAATACGTCTTTATCAGGGAAAATTTCAAGGAACTCTACGTTACCAACAAATGTTTTTCAGCCTAGGCGTGTTTTAACTGGCACATACGCCCTTAACAATGATGCCCTTTAATTTGAAAGGAATAAGAAAAAGTGGGTGATGATGCACATGAGGAGCAGGATAAGCTTGATGCTGAACAACGAGCCAAAAGTGAAGTGGTCCAGGCACGTCTTAATGCAAAGAAATGTGATGAGAAAATATTAAATGAAGACGGGTCTCTGGAGGAAACGGTTGATGAAACACATTTTCTTGCTGAGGTTGAGAATGTCGTCCTAGGTAAGAAGGTAAGTAAGGGTGTTTCTCCAAGACCTTCTAAAGATTGTAGTAAAGAAGACACTGTTTTATTAACTAAAGAAGAATTAATGGAGGTGGGAATAATTGAAAATGATGATGTTCGGGAAAAGTTCAGTAATGATCTGTTTATAGAAAGGAGTGGTTTGAAGAAAAAAATAAAATCCCTCCTGAAAATTTTAAAGCAATGTTTCCTGCAATATCGGGAAATTATGCCCCAAGTGAATATGAAAACAGTTGGATGGAAGAGTATGAGGAAGATGAGGAAAGTTATGAGGAATACGAGGGTTATGATGATACTATGACAAGAATTTTCAACCATCCTTCTTGTAAGGTGGGTCGATCAAGAGGAAGGTTAAGAGGTGTTGGAACTAGGCGTAGATAGTCTGGTTTTATTTTTTCTTTATCTATGTTTGCTTCATTATGCTTCTCTTTTGAATCTTTTGATTCTATGTAATTTCTTATGATCATTAATACAATTTTGGACTTTACGAAAAAAGAATGATGATGTGTGGTTTATGAAGCCTGTACTTATCGAGGCCCTATTCTTTTCGGCTATGCTGATGAAGAAAAAAGGATTGAACGAACAGGCATCGAGAGCGGCCATTCATTCCCAATTGTTGAGTATTATAAGATGCATTTCTCTGGGAATGAGTAGAAGGAATCTCAAGATAAAATTGCCGCTTACAAAGCGAAGGTATGCTATTTTACTTTTATCACCCTTGTTTTTTTGGAATTATTTTCTTATGCGGTGCTCTTTCTTAGAAGGAACAAGAAAGACTGAACAGAATGCAGAACCAAGAACATGGTGAAGATCCAAAGGAAAGAAAAAGGCAGTTGAAACAAGCCAATGCTGGAAAGGGGGCAAGTGGTTAGGTAACAAACACAACCTGCCTCATCTATGCTATGGGTATGAATACCTGCCTCTGTTTGTTTCCTGACGAATTGATTGCTTTTCAGCAGGGCGAGGTGATTACGGGTGGTCAGGGGTTGATGGAGTTTTGTATTGGAGATCCCGAACGTAATAAAGTTGCGAAAGGGGCATGGGGAAAAAGAGTAGACCTAAGGCGGTTGTTTCGAAAGTGGCTGCTTCGAAGAGATACTCTACGAGGGCCGCTGCTAAAGAGGTAGAGGGCGCCTCGAATGCTGCCATCGAGGAAGTTGAAGACGAAAAAACCGAGGATGATGAGGATGTGTTAAATTCCCTTTATCGATTGAAAAAAGGTAAATGGGGTTCTCCACTCGAACATCCTTCGAATAAATCGTTGCCAAAAGCTTCTCGAAATGACGATAATTCAACGAATAAGCCTGCTGCCTCTGCCACCATGGGTGCCTCAGCTGCCTCAGCCGCTGAATTTGAGTCAAATCTTCCTCTCTCTGGCGTTAATTTGGATGTGTATGGTACTAACTGTCAACTGATTGATGCTTCTGAACTACGGCAATCCGTACCTTCCCCTGGTGGCCCTTCGGTTCCTACAAGCTTTTCCCACAGATCCTACTCCGAGGAAGTAATTCAGAAGTTTATGGAGCAGTGCTCTCGATCTGGTCCTTTCGCCCAGGACATTGCTGACCACCTGAAGGCTTATGCCAAGGATCCTTCGAAGCGTCAACTCGATTCTTCTCTTGCTACCTTTGTTTCACAAACTTTTTCTGGAGTATGGAATAGCAAGACCCTAGACTCGGAATGGACCAAACACCAGGCTTTCCTCGAAGGGGTAAGTATGTTTCTTTGATTGCTGCAGTCTTTTCTTGCCTCTGTTGTTTGCTTAATAATGTGTTGTTTGCTTTTCAGGGTTATCACCATGGCATGTATATTTGTCCAGATCACAAGGAAAGGAGATTGCTCGTCTCGACGAGGAGCTGTTGAACTTACGTCCTGAGAAGGATGATCTTTCGTATGAGCTTGTGAAGAACAAGGGTAAAATAACGCTGAGTTAATAGTTTCTTTGATTTTGTTTTGCTTGTTGGAGCTTATATTTCATTATTGGTAAACATCAAATGTGGTTAATCTGGGGAAGCAGCTCGAAACCGTTGCCGGTGAACAAGATACCTATTCTGCAAACTTAAAAACTGAATCAGAACTGGCTTCGAAGATGGAATTACAGCTGAAGAATAAAGAGAATGAGTTTGCTTTATTGGAGAAGAGTCGTGATGCTGCTTTGAATGATAAGGATGAAGAGATCAATTTACGTAAAGGGCATGTTGCTTCGTTGAATCAACACATAGATGAAGAATCCGAGAGAACGACTTTGTTCAGCCGTAGTCACACTCGTGAGCTGTTTAGGAGTTTTGGGATGAAGCCACCGTATTACCCTAATGGGATAAATGACCCTGATGCTAAATTGGAGTCCGACAAGGGGTTGATTTCTCCTGAGGAGGTTCAAGTTATAGTGGCGAAGATAATAGAGGAGAGGGCTAGCAACGAGGAGTCCGAGAAAGAAGTGAGTGAACAAGAGATTGCTGATGAGAGTGGTGAAGAAGAGAATGGAGATGAGGAGGAAAAAGTGGTGGGAGAATCAGGGGGCGAGAAGCCGATTGTAGAGGAAGAAGTGGTGGTGGATGCGCATATGACGGGGGTAGAGAAGCCAAAGGAAGGAAGTGGTATACTGGAGAATAAGGAAAAGGAGAATCAAAATGAAAGGGTTCAAGCCGAAGAGCCGAAGGAGGAGCCTTTGAAAAATGCCGCTGAAACTAGTGGTGATGGTGTTGGTAAATGTACAGAACCTGAGAATCAAGCCGTCACAAATGATGCCGAAGATGCTCCTGAAACTGGTGATGCCCATGTTGAGGAGATTGCTGAAGATACTTCATAGAAGATGTTACATTCCTTCTACTATCTTTTTGTATTTTCCTTATGTAATCTATCCTTTTTTGTGTTTCGAATTGTACTGTTGAAGCTTTCGATATTGTCCCTTCGTTGTTTATTTTGCTTTGTATTGTAAACTATGTATCATCGAGCATATGTTTTTTGCTCTCTTTTGGAACTTGCTTAATGGAGTTGTCGTTGTTTTCATGATCTCGTCGTGTTTTTATTTGATATATTGCTTGCCAAGTAACTCGTGATCAGGCACGAAGTTTATCTTGCAGATTCTAGGCTCCTAAGGTTACTTAAGAGTGCAACTCTAGGGCTTACTTCGATGTGGGAGGCAGTAAACCAAGCTAGTGGGGGCATACAGATCACCCTTCCCAAACGCTTTGAGCTACTTGCCTAGTTTAAAGCGAACACTGGCTATCCAGACCATAGGTACCCGTTTTGCCTCAATATGTTAGGTGGGTATCGAAGATATTAAATATCTTCCGAGACGACATGGTGGTGTCCTGAAAACCCGCTTAGCCTAAGTAAAATAAGAATCATATGGTGGGTAGCTGCTATTCTGGGTCACGATAATAAAGTAGCACGATGGGGGAGTGTCGGCCAAGGCTGGAGCTTAGACATGGTATAGTTCTCCTATCGCGGTGCTTGCCCCTCCTCGAAGCTATATTTGATTGTTTCAGAGGAGGTCCCTCGGCTGCGTAACTCGCTTGCTATTCCCGTGAATGTAAGCTAATTAGCTGCCTCGGGGTTCCGTCCGCCCTAAAGGCAGATGTTAATCCCATTTATCATCCCCTCGACGCCTCAAAAGAGAGGTCATCATGGTCGTATGGTAGTGGGTCCAAATGCCTCTAGCTTATATAACTTTGATGCAAAGTACCCACCGCTAACGGGGTATCTTGTGGGTAGAGGACTGTGTCATATAACTTGTAGGGCCCTTACGGCTATATGTACCTCAGCTCTGTGCCTACTGCTCAAGGACTTTTATAATAATTGGCATCAGGGCCTTGGCGTCAAGGCCTTTAATTTCATTGTGTCGAGGCAGTTAGGGAGATATGACATCGTGGCCCGTTCGTTTATGTGGCATCGAGGCCTTAAGAGATGTGCCTAATCAGGTAGGACTTTTGCCTAATCAAGTAGGATCTGGAGTTTGATTCGAGATACAATGTATCGAGACGTAAAATAATTCTTTATTCGAAGGTTGATATCAAAGTACATTATTTTTATGAATAATATTTTCTTATATATTTCGCATTCCATGCATTTCCAAGCCTACTTCTCCTTCATCGAGCAACTTGTACGCCCCTTTTCCTGCTACTTGATGTACTTTGAAGGGTCCCTCCCATATTGGTTCCAATTTTCCTGCATTCCCTTTTTGGTATGGTGGGATTTCTCGTAGCACCAACTCGCCTGGCTGGAATTCCCTTTCGATGACCTTTCTGTTGTATCCTCGAGCTAATCATTGCTGGTAATTAATGATATGTTGTAAGGCGTCTTCTCTAGCTTCTTCGAGATCATCTAGCTTTGCGTATATCAAATCGGCTGTGAGGTTTTGCTCCCATGACTTATATTTATCTGTTGGTATCATGATTTCGGTGGGAAGTACTGCCTCTGTTCCATATGTGAGGTGAAATGGAGTCATCCCTGTTGTTTCTCTTCGAGATGTTTGAAATGCCCATAATACATTGTGCAGGTGTTCGCACTATTTGTTTTTGTGAAGTAAAACCCTTTTCTTTCAGATTATCTCCAATTATTTTGTTGGTCGCCTCTGCTTCGCCATTGCTTTGTGGATATATCGGAGTTGAAGTTCCTAGACTTACATTCTATTGGTTTAGCAATTCTCGAACATCATCACTTAAAAATTCTTTTGCGTTATCTGAGACTATCTCAGCAGGGACTCCGAATCGACAAAATATATTTTCCTAAAAGAAAGTGAAGACATCTCGACCTGTGTGATTTTTTAATGCTTTGGCTTCGATCTATAGTAATCAGTTGCCACGATAATGTATTTTCGTTGCCCTGTTCCTGGAATGAAAGGTCCCAAAATATCGACCCCCCACTTGGCGAAGGGCCACGGGCTTAATACCGAGTTTAAATTTGTTGTTGATGCATGGATCCTTCGGCGAATCTTTGGTAAGGGTTACATCTTTGAGATATGTCCTTTGCATCATCGTGCATGCAGGGCAAATAATACCCCTGAGCTTTGGTTCTCTGAGCTAGAGCCCTTGTTCCACTATGAGTTCCTGCTTTACCGTTGTGTAGTTCTGTCATTAGTGCGACACTATCTATTCTATGAACGCATCTTAGCAGTGGACCCAAGAATGACTGCCGATATAGGACTCCATCGAGGATTCTGTGGTTTCTGCTGATTATTTTACGAGCATCAAGTGGATTGCTTGGTAATTCCTTGGTGTCCAAATACTTTCTTATTGGTGTTTTTACCTGGAAAAACAATGTACCGTCTCTGGGTACTTTCGTAGTGCTCGAAGATCAAAGTCGAACAAGACAAGCCTAAACCAAGGATGGC
>JAJJMA010116933.1:852-14403 GCA_023529015.1 Papaver nudicaule
TCTAACAAATTTAACTCAAAAATAAGAGCAAATAAAAATCTTCGTGATTCACGAGATTTGGGCTATAAGGGAATAGATGCTCCTAACAAAGAGAAAAAGTTTGTTAAAGCTAGAAATTCTATTTAACTGGATGATACAAGGGGAATTATCAATGAGGCAACTTCTTATGATATTAAAGGTTCTGAACACTGTGTCAAAGATAAAAAGAATAGTTTTTCACAAGCTCCATTGCAAGACGTACCACAACAATGTAGAAATGAGCATCGCTTTCCTTATGCCGCTAAATGTTGTTTTTATTGTGGAAATAAAGGTCACTTGCAAAGAGGATGCAGATTTCTTAAGAGAGGTAATTATGCTTCCTCCGGTAATTCAGATTGTTATTATCGCTCATCAAATCTCGTTTATAATCGTCAATATTATAGAAGAGATTTTACTAGAGCGAATACAAGATCTGATGCACCGTCTTGGAGAAAGAATGACTCTTTGTTAACCAGAAGGTCAACTGTTCAAATAATTCTTCTTCGAATTCTACATGGTTTGGTAGAAAAGAAGGACCAGTGCTTGCAAAACCCATGTCCAAATGGTTACCAAAGGATCACAATACTACTCCCGCTTTGTCAAAGAATATTTTGACTACGCAAATGAGTGACGATGAGATGAAGAATACCTTCCAGGCAATGAAGAAGATTATGGAATTTTTTTTTTGAGAAATTCAGGATCCTCGAGCTCTGATCTTCATGGCGACCAGGTTTCTAAATCTAAGCCGAAAACAGGTATCGAAAATCTAGAAATAAGCATGTTATACAATAACCTATAACTACTGTTACAGATGGTCCTAGTTCTGTCACCTGTTGTGAGCAAGAAAATGCTCACGTCAATGCAACTTGATTGTGTTGGTAAGTGCATCCTCACCAAATGTGCTCTTTGATGATGAGGTAACACATGTGACTGAGCACATACTATGTTAGATACTTGTTGAATATTCCATTAAGAGATTCCATGAAGTTACTGTAAGTATTTCGATTTAATTTGTTATCTTGCATTTCTGTTTCTTTGATCTATAATTATGTTATGATTGAGATTATTTTAATTAAAAGATAAATGCTTGAAGGAAAAATGGTTAAGTAGT
Source organism: Papaver nudicaule (assembly GCA_023529015.1). Lineage (NCBI taxonomy): Eukaryota > Viridiplantae > Streptophyta > Magnoliopsida > Ranunculales > Papaveraceae > Papaver > Papaver nudicaule. The sequence goes on from JAJJMA010116933.1 coordinate 1,982, forward strand.
TGGCAATAATACTTTTGTTCTCAATTCTGATACTGAACGGAAAAGTTATGTACGAATCAGTATTCGTAACTGCCGACGAAAAGTAGGTTCCAAACTCTAACAAATATAAATGTTAGGATCCGAAATCTAAACATGGAAAACGTGATTTTGGTTATTTTTGGTGTATTTCCTTCCATACTCAAGGCTTGGTGTTTCCTTTGACTCACTTGGTCATCCTTGACTAATTGAGAGTCATTAGATTTGAATTTGTTTCCTTCTAAGATATATTTGACTTAATTTATTCTTTGTTGTGAATCATAGATATTCTAATCTATTGGAAACATATGAGAATTTTGAGATTGTAATGTTTGATTAATTATTGTGATATATGTTCGAAAACAACAAAAATATGCGTGAATTTCGATTTGATTATTCTAAAAATTAAAAAATCGAAAAAGTAAAATAGTTACGCGAGCTTCGAACGCAACATTTGATATAATATTTCCAATCCATTAATGAATATTTGTTGCAGGTTATCAAGATTATACATTTATCTCATAGGGAGCCGATCTATATAATTGTTATTTAAATATCTTGATATCCATGACCTCCTTATGTTTGTGGATGTGATGTTTGTACTAATGACTTTGTACGCAGTTATAAGTTAACTATGTAAGGAGGAGATTGATTATATGCTAGTCACGATACTATGGGATTCCTTGATGTCTTATGACAGGAATTATAGTATATGCACAAATCATTGGTTTTTGTTATAATCTAGCTAGTAAGACTATGGACGTGTTCGAAAATCCAAAAATCAAGATCTCGGTCTATCTCTGGCAAAGACTATTTCCGTTGTTCTCATGTCCGAGGGAATGAAAACCAACGGGGGATATTAGCTAAGCCTGAATCTGATGAACTTGCTTAATAAATATATATCTTTAGGGGAGCGTGGTTGTGGAATTTACAGGGAATGTATCTCATATCTGCTTATATCTTTTATATTTCCTGACAAGTTACTTGTGTTGAATTACATATATATATATATATATATTGTGTGACTTGTCGAAATGTTATCCCTTATGAATGCAATCATTCTTATACGTTGAATCGAGTTTCTCAGAACTTGAGCATTTATCTCGAAGCCAGATATTTTCGAGACCCTGTGTAAATTCTTTTTGACAAAAAGGGGAAGAAATATTGATAACTTGACTCGTTCAGTGCTTGGTCTTTGACAGTAAGCAGTGTCATATGGGGAGAAAAATGTTTGTGCGTATATCGAAAAATGAATGAAAGCATTAACTAAGGGGGAGTAACACTAGTTGTTACTACTGGTTACTAGCAATGTAGACTTTCACGTTGTGCTACAATTGATAACAATACGTCGGACTTGATAGACATCCAAACTTACATTCATGGGAGTAAGTGTATTGGTTATCATGTGATTTTTCAATAGTACATATCTTGTTTGCAGACTGACATATTTTGCAGGTACTATTAGTGTGCTGTCAAGCTAAGTAGAAGAACTCAAAGCGTAGAACTTAGGTTTTCAATTTCTCGTTCATCTATGTAAAGAGATTTTGTCACTAAAATTGACAAAGGGGGAGAGTATTAAAGCATGGATCGGTCAACCTCACTAAGTGTCGGTATGTCAGCTTATTTGTCAACTTTAGTGATCAAAACTCGACCGCTAAACAACACACATTAGGTAAGGTCATCATTGAGTTAGCTTTAGGTTGTGGAAGATTTTGGTAGGATTTGGAATCACTATTTAAAGAGTTGAAGAAGAATGTCAAACGAAGACATCCGGCTTCACATTCAAGAGGTTAGTGAATCTGAATAACGCGATTCCATTATCTTTTACACTTGTGCTACAAAAGACAAAAACATAACTTAATGCTTGAGATTTACGTTTTGAATTGATCACTTGTGATCCGTGTGTCTTAAGATATAACTGTACTTTATCGCTTGCAGTACTGTTGTTGTAATTATGACGTTCCATATTGCTTAGAGCTTTCTTTTCTTCTCCATCTCTAAGTGCTATAAGGTGAAAAAGCAGGGGTACCGAAATACACAAACTTTTCGTTTGGGCTCGTGAGTCTTATCGTAAGATATGGACGATCTCAAAAATCAATATCCAAATATGTTAACTGGAGTAGGATCACAAGTGATCAGTCCAACTCAAGACAAGTCTTGGCATCGACGGTTACGAATAACGTAGTTCTTGTGTTTGCTTTAATTATATAATCGGAGATATAATGCGGAAAGTAAAACCACACAAGACACCGGAGATTTTTTATTTACGACCTGTAGAAAAAACTCGGGACCTCGTCCAGATTGAACACAACACAGTACTAACTGTCTACAAACGCTAGCTTACTATAAGACTTCGGTCTGGGATGTAGCAGAGACCAACTCCAGCCCTCCAAGCGAATTGGCTATATTCGCACTCCTTACGTCTCTTGGATCCCGCAAGACCCTACGCACTTGATTCCCCTAGCTGACATCCTTTACAGGCCTAGGAGTTGCTTTAACCGTTGTTAAAGGCTTATGTCAATAAAACCGGCTTTACAACCTTAATTATTGACTGTATGTTTCGAACTGTCCTCTTCAGTTTAACATACGTAAGTTGACTTCCTTCGGATTACTCCAGGTCATACGTAAGCTGACAAGTAAACCGAGTAAACTATGTCCAACTTGTTTCTACTTCATCTGTGAAAATAATCACTTAAGAAACTTACACAACCAGAGATAACTAGGTCTTACGACACCGAGTGCACCGTGCGTTGCTTCCTTTCAACCTTTTATGTAACGTATCAGTTCTTGAATGGCGTTATTGCAGAAGAGAAGGACCGTAGAATAGACAAGAACGTGATTAGGTTACCAAGGTTACAGGTTAATCTGATAACAACCACAAAGGTACGTTATCGCCTACATGTGCTTCCCAACTCTCAGGAGAAGTCTTTATAGTTGTTAGGTAAACCCCACAAAGGAACTGCTACGTAATAGATGATGACTACCACAATAAGCTTACATCGAAGTGCAAAGAGTTTACGATCAATTCCACAGAGAAACTTCACGTATGCTTAATGCTTGTGGTTTTCGTTCTTTAATCCTCTATTTATAACTCTCAATAAGATAGGTTGCTTTGAGATAAAACAACAAATTTCTTAACCTACAAGTTACTTGACTTGCACACAAAGAAACCCTAGGTTAATCTCAATTAGAATTCTTTTAACATTTATCTGCCAAGTGGTTTGTTAGCTCTGAAAAAGCAGGGGTACCGAAATACAACCAACTTTTCGTTTGGGCTCGTGAGACTTATGGTCAGATCTGGACGATTTCAAAAATCAATATCCAGATCTGTTAACCTGAGTTTGGATCTCAAAGGATCAGTCCGACAAGACAAGGTCTTGGTAAATCCAATGGATGGATTGGGGGACAACGATCAGGTTATTTAATAACGTACTTCTTGTGTTTGATATAATTATATAATCAGAGAATATAATTCGGAAAGTAAAGCACACAAGACACCAGAGATTTTTTTTACGACGAAACTACAACCTGTAGAAAAATCTCGGGACCTCGTCCAGATTGATCACCGCACAGTACAAACTGTCTACAAACACTAGCCTACTATAAAACTTCGGTCTGGGATGTAGTAGAGACCAACTCAAGCCCTCCAAGCGAATTGTCTGCTGTCGCACTCCTTACGTCTCTAGATCCCCCACAGATCGTCACGCACTTGATTCCCCTAGCTGACGTCCTTTACAGGCCTAGGAGTTGCTTTAACCGTTGTTAAAGGCTTGTGTCAACAATTTCGGCTTTGCAACCTTAATTATCAACTGTCCTCTATCAGTTTGATATACACAACGTGACTTCCTTCGGATTTCTCCAGGTCATACGGAAATCTACTTACAAGCGGGAGCTCACATTTAAACCGAGTAAACTATGCCCAACTTGTCTCTACCTCAGTTGTAAACGAAGAATCACTTACGAAACTTATACAACTGGAGCTAAATAGGTCTTACAACACCGAGTGCAGCCGTGCGTTGCTTCCTTTCAACCCTGTGTGTAACGTATCAGTTCTTGAATGGCCTTATATCAGAAGAGAAGAACCGTAGAATAGACAAGAACGTGATCAGGTTACCAAGGTTACAGGTTACTCCGATTTCAACCACTAAGGTCTCGATCTCCTACCTGTGCTTCCCAACTCTCAAGAGAAGTCTTTATAGTCATTAGGTAATTCCCAAGAGGAACTGCTACCTAATAGAGGATGACTATACCACAACAAGCATTCACCGAAGTGAAATGAGTTTACGATCAATTCCACAAAGAATCTTCACGTACGCTTGATGCTTGCGGTTTTTGTCCTTAGACACCTCTATTTATAGCACTCAATAAGATAGGTTGCTTAGGAATAAAGCAACTAGTTTCTTGTTCCACAAGTTTAGGAAACCCTAACTTGCAAACCAAGTAAACTGAGATTTATCTCAATTGGAAATATTTTATCATTTATCTGCCAAGTGTTTTATTAGCTCAAAAACACTTCAAGATAGAAATCCAACAGACCAGAGATAATCTTTATCTTATTGACACATTGAGAACCGTTATATGGACCACATAAGATATTTCGTGATAACCAAGTCCAACTAAGAGATAAAGGAGTCAGAGTTTAAACCCGTGTGAAAATCCCAGCGAATATTCACCTTGGGCGGTTCGCAAACCGCTCATCTGAATCACGACCAAATGCATCGAATATGAGGTTCACGTACTAGTAAGCGTACAAATTGATGTTTTGGAACTCAGGAAAAATTCCGAGTCTCAGTCCACCGTACGGTTCGGGAACCGTTGTTTTCCATATTAGGGTTTAACTTGGATCCTCTGGAAGTTCTGGACTGGGCCAGTACTTAGACGTGTTATACGCCCTCAGCTATAATCCACTGGACTCTTGCTCAAGAGTACTCCTTTAGATTCACCCATATCCAACAAGTGATTTGCAAGCAAACCATTGCAATGGACAAATGGTATCGAATCTATCTCATGCATTCTTGTAAACTTAGTATTCGTGGGAACAAATACCAACATAACTCATGGTCATGTAGACAAGAACACGATCTCAATCGCTATTAGTATCACTACTAAAGTAGCCGACTATTTCGAAAGATAGAGTAAGTAGAATAGAAGAATTTCCTTAAAAGTCATAACTCCTACTAACCTTTTGTCGATGAAGAATAATTGATGTCTTTTTTGTCTTCACAGTCTTCGTCTTCAAGGTCTCTACTACTTAGTCCGTATCCCAATTCCGAAATCTAAACTCTAGTAGGCTGAATCAAGAATTGTGTTTTGACACCTAAAACTGACAACCAGCTTGACATACTAACGCTAGTGGGTTTGACCGGATAATGCCCTAACAAGCTCTTAACCACTTCAAGATAGAAATCTAAAGACCATGAGAACACCTTTATCTTATTAACTCATTGAGATTCGTTAAATGGACCACAAAAGATATTTCATGATAAACCAAGTCTAAGTAAGAGATAACGAGTTAGTTGTTTAACCCGCGTAAAAATCCCGCAGAATATTCACTTGGACGGTTCGTGAACCGTCTGTCTGAATTCTGGCCAAATGCATTGAATCTGTGGTTCACGTACATGTACGTGTACAAATCAACATTTTGGGACTCAAAAGAAATTTTCGGAGCCATTGTTCACGAAACGGTTCGTGAACCGCCGTTACTCAGATTAGGGTTTAAACTGGATCCGCTGGAAGTTCGGGGCTAGGCCAGTACTTAGACGTGTGGGACACCCTCAGCTATAATCCATGGACTCTGCTCAAGAGTACTCCTTTAGATTCACATAGATTCTTACATGTGATTTGCAAGCAAATCATTGCTATCAAAAATGTATTGAATTTATCTCATGCACCTTGTAACCTTAGTATGGTGGGAACACATACCAACATAACTTGTGGTTATGTAACCAAGAGTACAAATCTCAATTGTTATATCTCTACTAAAGTAGCCGACTATTTCGAAAGATAGAATAAGTAGAATAGAAGAAATTCCATATAAAGTCATAACTCCTACTAACCTTTTGTCGATGAAGAATATTTGATGTCTTCTTTGTAAACGCAGTCTTCAAGGTCTCTGCTACTTCGTCTATATCTCAATTATGAAATCTAAACTATAGTACACTAAATCAACAATTGTGTTTTGACACCTAAAAACTAGCAACTAGCTTGACATACCAACGCCAGTGGGTTTGACCGGACAATGCCGTAACAATCTCCCCCTTTGTCAATTTTAGTGACAAAACCAATATATTACATATGGATTCAAAAAAGATATTACAATAAAGATCCAACCCAGATGTATCTTGATTTCGTGAATTCTCCAACTTTTCCTTTGAGTCTTGATGTGTTCGTTTAACTCTTGTTGAAAAATCCGTATGCAGACACTACAACATATCCAGCTCAAACAACCACAGAGGTACGCTCGAGCTTACATGGGTTAATATGCTAATCCCACACGTTGTATGTGCAAAGAGTAAGAATCAGAGCAACTTTAAAGTCTGTGTACCAAAACTTATAAAGTGATTCTACTCATTCTTGATACAAAGCTTCCCCTTAATCTTTATACCTTTTTTTGCCAGATTAGTATGAAGCCCAATATTTACTCCCCCATACTTTCGAGAAAGTATATAAGTAACCAATACGATGTTCTCCCCCTATGGTTATGAACTACAAGAACAAGAATCCTTATGTATTCTCCCCCTATTTATCACAAAAATATGACAAACCAGTTGAGACTTAGGGTGTCAAGCCTATAGAGATAGTCAAGTCAAGGATGTACTCACATATCAAGTTAAGATGACATAACTAGGAAATCAGAACGAAGATCTCGAAGTTGATTCATATTTGGAGAAATATAGATACACTTTTCTCCTAAAATTCCACATCCACGCTCCCCAAAAAAAATATTATTAAGCGCAAGTTCAATTAAGAACTCTCCCCCATGTGGTGTTATTCAATAAAGAACAACAAAATGTGCCTTTACAAGTAAATCCACTCACAGATATTAGCTGCCTTTCCAGAGAAGGAGCTTAATCTAGTTTGTCTTTGTGCAACAAACTAGATACTCTTGTTTCTAATGACCAAGAACGACACCAATAGATTGACGAAGATTCTGAAACGTTCATGTATCTAATGGTTTTGTGAGAATATCATCAAGTTGTCGTTTTGACGGCACATATTCAAGTGTAACAATCTTATCTTCATAAAGATTTCTCATGAAGAAACCCTAGGTTAATCTCAATTGGAATTCTTTGGAATTGTAAGCTTGTGGCTTTTGCTTTCGGTCTGGATTGGTGCAAGTCTTCTCTTGGGGATTGAGAAGCCTTGAAGTACCTTTACGGGAAACTAGTTTATGTTTACTAGTCTTCTTTGTATTGTACTTGTGTTTTGTTCTATCACATCTATCAAACCTTGCGATCTTGTTTATTTTATGGTCCTTCTCTTCTGCTATAAGGCGACTCAAGATCGTTGTGATTAGAACATACACTTTATCTATTAACCTGGATTTGTCAGCAAGCCGCTTTCGGTTTGTGTCCCTAAACTATAAATATTGAGTGGAATCAAAATTGTTGTTATGGATTAATTATTGCAGGTACACTGTTCTTCACGGTCATATCATATTGTACTGCATCCAGCTATTTGCTTAGTTCCAACTGGGACGACAAGGTTGGTCTTTCGGGAGTTTTGGTTTTGAAACCTTGATCGATTTCTCGAGGGGTTTATTACCAAGTAAACTTAAATATCCTCACTCTTGGTGTAAAACGACTTCGGTGAAATATATGTAAGTTTCCAAGGATATCATCTAGCGATTTGACCTGCCGCTATTTGGTTTTTGTCCATAAGGTTGTAGTCGTCCGATTGGAGGTCTGGTAGTGATAGTCTTCACGACGGGCTGTGGAGCAACTCCTAGGCAAGACAGTAAAGGACGTCTGTTTGTTTAGGGGAGTACATGTGTGTGACCACCTTGTTGTGGATGGAGGCGTAGGACTATTGAGAGGAAATCTTTGTGAATAATAGTCGTATTAGGGTCATATTGTCTGTACCAGCTAGTCCGAAGTCTGAGAGTAGGTGTGTTGGCGGCTTAATTATTAAGAGTATTCAAACTGAACTAGGTCTAGGGGTTGTTCTACGAGTTTGTAGTTTCCACTGTTAACAAAATTCTTGTGTGTACTTTACTTTATTTCCGCATTATATTTGACTTGTCATTTATAATTAAAGTGTCGTACTTGGTTGTTGACATAGCCTTTCAGAATCTTGTATTGACTCCCTTGTGTGAATCAATCAGTGACGAAAGAGATCTTGTTCTTGAGTTATTGATTACATGAACCATTCAAGGTTTGACTTATAGGTGGACTAAAACAAAAGATTGGTGGTGTCCTCGGTACCCTCGTCTTTTCACATATACCACATCATGTATTTCAGGTATTCCAGTCAATTTAATTGTTGATACTAATTTTCCCATATCATACTACAAGTAAAAATTATTAATAGATCGATTATTCAAGTCGTTGGTGGCCTTAGTTCGTTAATAACCGGGGATTTGTCCAAGGGTTTGAACGTATTATCGCTAGTTATTATGAACCAGGATGGCTACTGACTTTAACCGTGGAATCACCTCGGAGATGATCGTCAAGCAAGATTAACTACAATAAAAGTAAGTGCAATGATGATCAACACAACCATTAACGAGGTTCACCAGACGTGTGCTTACGTCCTCGGGGTAAAATATGTTGTTCTATTATACTTAATCAATGAATTTTTTTTCTGGTTTACACTATAAGTCATTCCAATTTGTTATGGATAGAGGACATATGAAATCTTGAGAGTATAACTCAAAGATTCTCACTCTTAGTTATCTTTCCCAAACTATGCGACCCCCCTTTCTGTTGATGAGAGGGGGTATTTATAGTACTTCTGTAAGCGTCGCTCTTTGCTATCTTTGGTTGCTTCGTTCTCTTGATGTTCCTTGTTTTGACCATCCACCTTCGGTGACCGCCCTTATCATCCAATCCTAGCCCATCGTACTGTTATGTAGAGGATCCTCGTTGTATCTTTGCGTTGTCGGCTCCTCATTGGTCGAGGTTTCTTTAATCCACCGTTGGTTGAGCCAATCCTCAATCGACAAACGATTTCTTGTCAAGCTATCTACAACATTAAATGCGGTGTGACTGCTCCTTAGCATGTCTCCTTTCTCCTAGCGTCGTAGGTTTGGTGATCCTTTAATCTCCTCCGTTGGATTTCATTATCTCGTGATGAGTTATCCCTTCGCCTGGTTTCACTCCTGTCCTTCGCATTCATATTGCTTCGGTGTACGTCCTCTGGTGATGGCACCACGTGTCCATCCAGAATTATGCATTAACAGTTTGCCCCTTTTCTTTCAGTTATTGTAGTGGGCAATGATGGAAGAAAACCTCCGCCTATGCCGCCATTTTCAAAATAATGGTGGACCCTTCCTTCACGCCTTTTCGTGGTTTTGTGGGAGTTTGTGATTTTTGTGATTTCTATAAATGACGGATTAGAGGCATGATCTTCATCAGCCCAACTTTCCTCTCAGTATATTTTTCTGGTCGTTGATGCTTCATCTCCCCTTCTTCTGTCTCAAGCTTTCTTTAAATTCTGATGACGCGAAAGCCATTGAGTTCTAAGTTTAAATCTTCCTCCCAGAAATCAAAAGATGCTGCCATGGACTCGACTGTGATTGTTCCTTCTCCATTGCAAGCTTTTCCTCGTCCTTCATGTTCGTCTGGTGATGCTGGAAAAGGTTTCTCCATAGATAGTGATGGTTTTGCTATTATAATGGAAGGTAGGGGCCCCAATTATGAACTGGAGCGTCTTCGTCCTTCTGAAGATGACAGTTATCGCTACTGGAGTCTTGCCAAGATAAAAAAGTCCTTTGGCTTGACTCTTTTTGATGTTTCCTTCTTTGATATTGATGTTGATGTCTTGACTGAAGATATGATCAGAAACTTTCCTTACGATGAAAATTCCCTGCTCATCTCCGTTGGTCAGCTAGCTGCAGGCCTCGTCCTTCATTTGTATGACCCTGTTGATACCATCTTTATTGATGTTCTCTCTGGTCGAGACAATCCTTCCTTATGTCAGCAGCTCCGCGGTATACAACAGTATACTAGTAACTTGTTTCGTGTTCTGTACGAGTGCTGGCTTCGTAGTGGTGGTCGTACTCGCATGAGATGTTATGACCCCTTCTCTTTAGCAATGGTTCGTCAGGAATATTACACTCCTCAGAACTTCAACCTAACCTGGAGGGACTCCATTCAAAGTTCTAATGCGGTGCCGTGGTCTGTCGGTCCCCTCCGATTTGCCCCTTTTGCCAAGCAAATCCGTGATAAAGTTCCTCTTCTGTTGAATGACTGAGATGACCCTGATTTGTCTGTCATCCCCGGACAATCAATCTTCATTTTCCTGATGATCAGAGGCTTCGTCTTAGTCGTGACCATCGGTGGATGCGTATTCCTCTTCGTGTCACTGGTCCGTGGGTTGCTGGTTTTAGGAAATCTCAGTCTCAGCCTGGCCTCTTCATTCCTCGTCGGATAACAGATCTCCCTCCTCGCTATCGTACTTTCATTGCTTGGTTGTTTAACCCTACTCCTTCGCGGGTATGTATTTATGCTTTTATTCTTCAGTTTGTTCTCATCTCTTCTTCTAACGATGTTGTTCTTCTGACTGCTCAGTCCTTGATAGCTAGCGTTCCTTCACCTGTTATGAGTGATAACACCTGTACACGGAAAAGAAAGGTTGGTGCTGTGCTAGCAAAAGATGTTAGTAACAAATCAATTGGTGCTACTTCGATGTCAAAGGTACGGGTAATTTATGCTTTTCCTTTATATATGTAATTGTCCCCCTTTGGCCGTGCCTTTGACAAATAATTTTGTGATATGCAGCCTGTTACGAAAAAGAAAAAGAAATCTGAAACAAAAACTTTCAGCGGAGTTGGTGCACCCGAAGAGTCATTTGCTTCCAGGGTGAGTGCGGGCGCCGAAGATGGTTCCGAAGATGTTTCCTCGGGCCACGGTAGTGATGATGGTATTGTCGTCGAGAGTTGTTTACCTGCCCCTGCAATCCCCGTTGTTCCAGCTTCGATGGTTGTGGACATTACTGATGATGCTTGCGGGATAGCCAATACCCTGAGTTTTCTTCTGCCAATGAAACACGAGTTAACTTAAATGTTGCTGAACTTTTATCCTGTTCCGCCGAGGTTTGCGTTCCTTCTTCGTCTGGTCTTCTTGAGTCGGTGGTGAGATCTGCCACCCAAATCTCCCCCTTGTCTTTTGCTGTCGTGAAACCCGTGGACTGGTCTTCGTACTTTTTGAAAGATCCTGAACCTCCTTTGGATTCACGAGTACCTGCCTTTAGTGATAAAATGTCAGAATTGCGATTTGAGCTGAACGTCGTTACCTTACTGATGGACGAGTATCGTCGTGTCGCCGAAGAATCGAGAGCTCGAGAAAGGACCCTGGCCGCTGAGAATGCTCTCTTGAAATCCCAGCTTTGTGACTTTGACGCGAGGGTAGCCGCTACTGCTGCTTCTCAAACCTAGGGGGTGAGTCTGACCTATGCTCGTTCTGCTGCGATAACTGTTAACGAAGCTTTTACCGAAGCCGAGAGCCATTTCCCTGGTATCGTTTTCCTGAGGATGGACGTTCCTTAGTTGTCGTTTCTTATGGAAGAAATTATTCGGATTCCCTGCTTCCACCTGTATTTTGACCTGTTGGGTGAATTCCTGGCCATTTCTTGCCTTGTCAGTTTGTTATCTTTTTTTTATTCTGTTGTTGTAACTTTTTGTAATCGGATATATCCGTATGGTAACATTGTTGATCATGAGATCTTCTCCTTAGTGTCTATTTTTTCAGGCATTTCAACCTTCTTGGGTTAAGCATTATCTTTCAACCATCCCTGGCCAGGGGATGATTTAGGACATTAACCTGGGGAAAAAAAAACCCGCTAGAGGCGACGTTTGAGTTATCTCTATCATCGGGATTCTTACGTTTCGCCTCATACATATTAATGAGGATCCTAGAGATGACATGTGATCAGCAGGTATGCTCCTGTCATGGCAATTGTTCTGTTGCGCTTGGGCTGCTGGCAATTTTTCTGTTGCGCTTACATCGCTGTTGCTTTGCTATTTTCTCACTTTCCAAGAAAAACAATTTATTAATACGCTATATCGCGCCGTCCTTCGTGAAATAGTAATATAAGATAGAAAATTAACTTTGAAATAGTAGATCTTACTTCTTCGGTCCCCTAGGGGTAGTACTTTTTAATATATCGTGCATTCCACGGGTGTTGCAAAGTGTCTCCTTACATGTTTCTGAGATAGTACGAACCCTTCCCTGCAACATCTTCGATAA
>JAJJMA010116962.1:356-18483 GCA_023529015.1 Papaver nudicaule
TTTTCTGATGCAAGGGATAAAAAATGAAAGCACGATTCAATGTTTTGAGAGATGCGAACATCAAAGCTGGTCGTACCCTAGTATATATATATATATATATATATCCATTACTTAGTACGTATTCACGAAAAAAGATTAGATGTGTTGATAAGAAAGATTTTAAAATTTGTAGTCAAATCCTATTGTTTTGCAAATTCTTGAATTTCATTTCTAAGTTGTAGCATACTGCTACAAAATATTTCAATCAAATAATGTCTTTAACACAAAATACTAGCATTAGCGATCATGTAACCTTATTTTTGATATTAAGTCGGCCGATTTATATCGAAGTTACTACATGTCATTATCACTTATGCCCTAATTAGACATGAGTTATTTAACTTAAAGATGAATCCTTTTGCAATACGATAGTTTTATTTCCTCTCCATGGGGCTTGACTTTGGTTCGTAAATGGTTCAATTTTTTGTTTGTTTGTTAAAACTAAGAATCTATTCATCATCTATATTACAAGTACTATCATGATGAACAACCATCCTCAATTATTCACAGTAAACTTTTAAGATAGCCATATCAATTGTCATGTGAATTTTTCATTATCTAAACTTTTAATATAGTTACCAGATTAAATTAAAAGAAATGCATCATCTTGCTATATATGTTCAAATGCACGCACACTTTTCAATATTTATGTACATATAGAGTAAAAACCAGTCGAAAAACTTGGTCTTTAAACTTACTAAATTATTATAACTTAATTACATGATAGAGATTGACAAACTGATTTCCCTCAAACCAAACTGATGATATACGTTTAATGAAAATAGTAACAAGAGCTACTTAGTAAGTGATAGCGTGACAGATATAAATAATCTTTCGCACAGTAAGTATTTGATAAAATATTAATGTGTATGTACGAGTTTTGTGTTTATCATCAACCAAAATATTACTAAAAAAAAAAAAAACACCCCAAACAGAGGATGGTGTTTTTGGCTTTAAAAGTCTAAAAGCCTTCAAGCCCCTCTATCAACTAATTACTATAAAAAGTTTAAGAAAAGAAGGAAATGAATTGATTCATGGGAATCTATCTTCATACGCATCCTAAGTGTGAGCATTCCTTCTTTACAACTGATGGAAGAAGAGGAAGGTTCAGAAGTTCTCTCAAGGAAGATATCAATACAAAGAAATATGTTAATCTGGGTAAAATTTCAAAGAAGGATCAATCTGCCATGAGTGGTGCTATCAAGAACTTGTTAGGCGATAAGAAGAAGATGAACGCGTCAAATTTGGAGCCAACTGCTCAAGAGGAGATACTTGTGCCATTCTTGCAGCTTCTGGAAGTTTTGGCTTAATGGGTTTCTGATCTCATCAGCTCTGTTATTTGTTATTCTTCTAGATAGGACTGGTAGGTTTTCTTTGCTTAGCATCTTCTACTCTGTTTTCCATGTTCTTCTTTAGGATTTTGGGTTTTACTTTTAGGGTTTTTGTGAGATTTATGTTGAGATTTAGTATGTTGATCATCAGTGGGGATAACTAGAAATTGAATAGATGTAACTGATGTAATCCAAAGCTATGTAATGGTGAAACTCTCATGGGTCTTAGTACTCTTCAAAACTCCTATTATGGCTTTTCATTTTCTCATTACTTTCTTGTTGTTTTTGATGTTAATGGTGTTTTTTTTTATGTTTGTATCTTTTATTTCTTGTAGTTTTTGTCCCTGTTTCATTAACCTATGTTTCTATATATAGTCAAAGCTATTTATCTCTCCCTGTGTGATACGGAGATATATATGGTGAGAATATCGTTTCAGACGTCAATTAATTGATTGACGCTCTGATTGTGTCCCTTCTACATCTTTTATCCTTTTTCTTTTCAAAAGATATACATTCTTAAAAATTAAAGGTGAAGAACATAAGGCACTAGTAATTGATTGACGCTCTGATTGTGTCCCTTCTACATCTTTTATCCCTTTTCTTTTCAAAAGATATACATTCTTAAAAATTAAAGGTGAAGAACATAAGGCACTAGTACTTGTTGAAGTAATAAGGTGAAAAATAACACGGCTTCTCTTTTACAAAGTGGATTTTAAGGTTAGGGACCTAGCCATCCAAATTTATTTTTTAGAAATGACTTGTGTATCTTTTCCATTCGTCACAATGGTCTATACCACGAAACAATCTCATGGGTTGTCACAATGGTCACAATGGTCTATACTTTCACTACTGGTATGGTTCATTTCTTTATTCAAAATCTTACTGTTATGATTCTCATTCTTTCTCTTGTTTGATTGAAGTGTATGTATATAACTTCAAAGGAGACAAAACACTATAATGATGATGTTGCACATGAGCACTCAATATTAGTTGATTGAAATGTTTTCGAGATACTAAACAAAACTAAAAGTTGCTTTGTACATCCATGAAACACAAAGCTCAGTTGTAAACATGTAGAGTTGTAGAAAGACTAAGAGAGAGAGTGAGAGAGGGAGGGTTTAATTTAATAGGATAAGCTTGTATTGTGAGTGTGTTAATCACACATGTTTGTATTGTGAGTGTGTTATTCACACATGTGTGTGAATGTCGGTTGTGTGTGCTATATAAACACACCTCTACTCTTTGTAATCTTATCCTTTCTCATCTAATAAAATCAGGGTTTCAAAATGTAGAATCTTAATTCTAGTATGGTATCAGACTCAGATATCATCTTGATATCTGAGGTTCGATTCTAGGGTTTCATATTTCCGCTGCTTCCTTCATATTTTTTGCTTTCCCTTCTCCTGCTTCTCTTCTTCAATCGATGAATTCATTTTTTCTTTTGCTGTTGCTATGGATTTCTTCTGCTGTTACTCAAATCTCTGGTAATTTCGCATCTTTTTCTTGCAATTTCAATTTTCTTTTTCTGCTTTTACATTCCAGTTTCCATTTCTGCTTCCAATTCCTTTTCCACTTTCCTTGCAATTCCAATTTAATTTCTGTTTTACAGATTCAATTCCATTCAGTATCAATTTCTCTTTCATTTATCATGTAAGCCTGGTTCAAATCATACCAGCTTTGATTATCCTGTCTCTTCAATTTCTTCTCAAGTCTGGTTTACACTACTACCAGCATGATTTTTCCTTTTTTTTTCGGTTCCAGATCTACTTTTCCATCTTGCTTTTCTTGAGTTCAAATCTGTTTTATTCGTCTTCAATTTCATTCTCTCAAGTCTGGTTTCCACTACTACCAGCAATTTTTTTTTAATTTCTTTCTTTTTCTGTTTTTGATTCTCTTCTTTGTTTTTCATCTCAGGTTCTATCATTCAGTTCTGATCTCTTGTTTTGGTTTTCAATTTCTTGAATCGGTTTCAATCTCGTTTCTCTCGACCTTACTTTGTCCTGCATTCGATTAGTACAGTTAGTGATTCATCTCACTTGTTGAACTCTGTACTGATCTACTGTTATTTGAGATTTTTTGAACTGAATGTTGGTTCCTCAGTATGAGATGATTGCGTGAAGTTTGTTCTGCTGCTATTGTGATTCTCATTGCAAATGATAGTGGTGTTGGATAGTCTCTGGAGCGCTGTGAGTTGTTCTTTGCTACCAGGACATGTTGCTGTTGAAGTATTCTTTGAGTGTGTTTTTGGAGCTGATACCTGCATGAAGTGAGTGATGTTTTTCACTTAGTAAACTCTTCATGTCTATTATGGTGCTGGTGAGTGTTTTTTGCTTTCATCATGATACACAGATAGTCAGTTCCAGTGAGGTTTGGTATATTGCAGACAGTATGGTTGGTTTTTTCTACTTGCAGTAAGTGATTTCTTCACTTGTTGAACTCTGCTAGTGACTATTTGTGTGCTGTTAATTGGTTGCTTGTGTATAAATAAATGCTAGACAGGACTGGTTGCAGTAAGTGGGTGTCCATCTTAGTGAACTCTGCAATCAGCTCCTGCAATTAGTGATGCTGGCTTTGGATGTAGAAGAGGAGTGCAGATGCTGATTGAAGGAAATGTGTATGTCTGTGGTTATGATTTCAAGTTCTAATTCAACATTGGGGTGCTGCTGACAGTCATTGTTCTTCATTTCTTGGTGTGATGCTATTTGTTGCAGTTAGTGGTTAGTCCCTTATTGAACTCTGCAACAACCTCTAGCTCAAGCTCCTTATGTGCCATAGATCAACTGCAGTCATCTCTGTACTTCCTTCTATTTTTCATGATTTTATTTTCTATTCCTATTGTATTGCTTGTATTGTGAGTGTGTTAATCCAATCTCAAGTTGTCTCGAGTGCCCACTTGAGATTGAGGGAGGGTAATAGGATAAGCTTGTATTGTGAGTGTGTTAATCACACATGTTTGTATTGTGAGTGTGTTATTCACACATGTGTGTGAATGTCGGTTGTGTGTGCTATATAAACACACCTCTACTCTTTGTAATCTTATCCTTTCTCATCTAATAAAATCAGGGTTTCAAAATGTAGAATCTTAATTCTAGTATAATTATGTAAAATCAACTTTCTTTCTTGTCCTCATTGTGGATGACTGATTTAAATGGCAAGACCAAAGTTCACGGTAAAAATAAAGAAATCCCAATACACTTGGTGATAAGCAGGCGAAAATCCTTTGTGCCGATAGGTTGGATCAATGGTTTCAACATTGGAGATTCCCTTTCTTTTTTGGAAATTTGGTGCACAGAAAATGTAAGTAGTGAGTGAGATTTATTAGCCAGAGAAGATTAGTTTCTTTCCATCGGAAGTGCTAGAGAAAGGAATAAAACTTCAAATAACTGAACCAAATAACAAATAATAGTTTAAATAGTTTTTGGTATTAAAAATCATAAATGTGAAGGTACAAAATTTAGAACTTACCATGTGTTGTTTCGCCCTACCCCTCATAAGGAAGGCTGCTTTCATAACCTCCCTTATCCTTGAAACAGCTATTGGCTTTCCTTTATTCGTGATTTGCGGGGCATGCTTTCGAAGAACCTTGTATGCTAACTCTGAACCTACTCGATCCTATGCATATATAATCTTGGATTTCTGTAACTTTACCAAATTTCTCCACATGGTAAAGCCGAGGTTTTCCGTTCACCTGAAATATAATAGGATATATGACTATATTATTACTTTTCAGAAGATTGTCATGATGAGTAGCGAGATGTAGTTTTATATACTCAAAAATCAAAATCCGCTTTTCTATGTGTAACACTTAAATCAATATCAGGTTATAAATTTGGATATTCCTAATTCTGATATTTGTAACACTTAGATTATCTGTTTCAGTAAAGTTATAGATTACTCCATTCAACTTCATAGTGATTCTCCTAAACCCAGCTTTTGATTCCATACCCAATTTCTCAAATTCTTAAACCATGTTTTCCAGCTCTCAGACACTCAATACGACTCTCTCTCTCTCTCTCTCTCTAAAAGTTAAAAGTGAAAAAATGAAGTTGTGAAAGAATCTTTTATAGACAAAAATTCATTACAAGGGGACTATACTTTGAAACATATATTTTAGGGGGGTTTAGTATAAAAATTTGTAATCTAGATTCAAATATTCCCAATCCATCCAAGGGATTCACAAAGATTTGTCTTTGTTGGATCTTTACGATCCAACTTAGGTTACAAATTTGGATATTGATTTTTGAGATCGTCTAAATCATGCCATAGATTCACGAACGCATAAAGTTGGTGGCGCATTTTGCATTTTTAGATGCCATAATCCTTTATTATATTTTTATCTTTCGTGGATTATAATAGCTTTTTTCTTATAAGAACTTGTTCTTAATTTTGTTTAAGAAACTACATCTAAAAGTAGTTTTCTTTTACATGTTTTTAAGAGTTTGCCAGCATGTACTACTTTTAATTAGTTATCATTAATAAAATTTATTGAGTTAGATTTGATTATTAATGATGCTTGCAATACTTGATTTTAAACGCTAAATCTAATGTATTATTAACATGACTCTATTCACTGTTGTACAGTTGCATGGGCTTCTCCCTAGTGGTCTTTCAAAAACTAACGCTATCAAAATTGCTAGAAAGTTTGGGTCTCCTTTGCCAATCAGTAAAGATGAAGTTGCTAAGTGGGACAAATTCGCAAAGCTACGAGTTGAAATTGATCTAACAAAGCCCCTGCCTAAACGGATAAAGTCATACTCTCGTCAGGAAAAGAGTGCATTGTTCAATTGAGGTATGAAAAACTCCCCAAGCTCTGCTACTACTGTGGTTTCTTTGGACATCTAATGCGACAGTGTACTTCACTCTCTCGAGTTTTTGAAGAAATTGGAATTGAATCAGAAGAAATTTTCTATGAGAAGCTGATAGACAAGGGAATTGCTAGGTACTCTGACAATATCAGGGCCTTCTTCAAACCAAGACCGACAGGTAAAGCTCCGACTACCAGCAATTCTGATCATCAGAACAACATCTCCGGCGACACAACTAACCATTCTCTTCTCGGGCGTCATTCCAGCAACAGTCGTGAGAGTCTTATCCTACAGGAAACCCCATCTGGAAGTTTGACTTCGTCTCTTTCTGTAGCTCCTATATTCCCTAATAGAGATGTTACAACAGACTATACCGTTCAGTCTAACGTCCCTAATCATCAATCCATAATTCAGCCTTCCCACTCTATTAGGAGCCCCACCACTCGAAGCCCAACCAATTCAACTCTACCTGAATTAGTTGTGGAGCCCAAAACCCTTTCCAATAGTAATACTTCCACCCACAATCTCCTTCCTACACCCAAATCCCTAGCAACGTCGTCTGTTGCAAATCCTACTTCGATTCAGCTATCTAAATCCCTAATTCAGGTTATACCACCTCCACTACCTCCTCCCAAATCAGTTACTTCACAGAAATCAAACAACCAGAAAAACCCATCTCAATTCAAACCAGTTCAACCAGCTAAAGCTCAACCAAAGCAATATTCCCGCAGAGTTCTCCCTTCCACACTCTCATGTCCATTATCTAAACCAAACCCTACCAACACATCGGTGTTGTTGTTACCCAACTGAATTTAGCTACAAATTAAAATGCGGATGGGAACCCATTAGTACCCCTATCAATAACATCTTCACCTCGACAACGTAATCTATCATGTAGCCCTATCTAAGCATCCTCACTGCCTACAACTCCTCAAATTTCGAGTTCTCTGAGGTGCTGGAAGAGATAAGTTAGGTCGAGTTGTCAATATCACTATGACTCTGTCTTTCCACAGGCTGGTTCTAAACGATAAATTTCACCAATGGATTGCAACCACCATCCAAAATATCAAACACCAACACTTCTGCAAAGGTTCTGCCAACTTATCCAAAAAAGTTGCAAGGGTAATGTTGATACAATCGTGGAATTGTCGTGGTCCTGGGAATGAGACGGCAATTTCTATCCTCAACTTATTCCTACGTGCTTGAAAACTGTCAATTTTGTTTTTATCGAAAACTCTTCTTAATGATAGAAATAATATATGTATTTGCAACTTACTGAATTTCAGATTTTCGCATCATATTTCAGCTCGCGGAAGAAGTGGTGGACTGTTATTACTCTGGAAAGACAATGTCGACCTGGTGGTGAATTCATTTACTCCAGACATGATTCACTGCATTATTTCTAACCAGCTGAGTATTTCTCAATGGGACCTTCTTTGTGTATATGGTCCTCCGACTCACAATCAAAGGGATAGATTTTGGTCAGGTATATCCAATTTAATTGCTACTTTTACTATTCCATGGTGTATGATAGGAGACCTCAATGTCCTTATGCATTCCCATGAACAGCAAGGGGGATCAACCAGCACTGATATAAGTTGTAATGCATTTAGAAAACTCATATTAGACAGGGATGTGTTAGATTTAGGATATGCAGGACCGACATTTACATGGTCCAATGGGGCTCGTCAAACGACACCCATTTTGGAGAGATTAGACAAAGTGTTCTTAAATTATGATTGGAGGTGCTTGTTTCTGGATGCGGCGGTGCTACATTTACCACGTAGTTATAGTTATCATGCGAAGTAGACAATATAAATTTGAGTTTTTTGGACTGAACATCCACAATTCCTAGAGGAACTTCAACGGGGTTGGGATTCTTCGAGTGGTAGCATCCCGGATCACCTCCAACAATCGGGTACTGACATTACGAAGTGGAGTAAGAATACGTTCGGACATCTATCGAGGGAGATAAAAAAAAAGAGAAAGAAAAGCTTCTTGAAGTACAAGCAAATGTGTTGTTATGTGATAAGAGAGAAGAGGAAAGTGAAATTCTGAAAAGAATTGATACATTACTGAAGCAAGAGAGAATGTTTTGGGAACAAAGGAATAAAGCTCAATGGATCCCATCGAATAACAAGAACACGAAAAACTTCTCAAAAATGATGAGGGTGATTGGGTTGCGGATTCTGATTCTATCAAATCTATGCTTGTTTCTCATTTTCATACTATTTTTTCTAAAGATGCATCTGTCATGGCTAACATTAGCTCTCTAGAATTTTCTAATGCCATTTCGCAGGATGATTGCCGATTGATTGGAGTCGTACCATCAACTGAGGAAGTATTCTCCACCATCAAAAAGATTGGGTCTTTAAGATCTCCCTCCCGGACGGGTACCCTTCTATCTTCTACAAGAAGTGCTGGCCTATTATTGGAGCCGAAATCACTGAGTTTATCCAAGATTGTTTCAGGTTTTCATACTTACCATCAGGTATGAACTACACCTTACTTTGGTCCCTAAGATAAAGCACCCATCCACCCCATCTGATTATCGACCAATAACATTATGCAACGTCTTGTATAAGTTGATTACCAAGATCCTTTCTGCAAGGTTTAGTTCATTCCTAAACAACCTCATCGACCAAAACCAATCAGTGTAAATCTCCGGTAGACAAATACTTGATAATATTGTCGTCGCAAAAGAACTATTTCATTCCATGAATAACTCCACTTCAATCTTAGGATCTTTTGCGCTAAAAATCGATATGAGTAAGGCATATGATAGAATAGATTGGGGTTTTCTTAGTTAGGTTTTGGCTGGTTTTGGAATCACCGGTAGTGCTCATAGCTTGATTATGAATTGTGTTTCCAGCACCTCTTTCTTTGTAATGATTAATGGTCACCCGAAAGGGTTATTTTTAGGGGAAAGAGGCATCAAACAAGGTTGTCCTCTATCACCCAATCTATTCATTTTCTGTTCTCACTCTTTATCTAGTCTAATGCATAGCATGGAGAGTCAAGGACTATATGCAGGTTACAGATTGAATAGGTGGGCTCCGGCGGTCTCCCACATCATGTTCGCAGACGATGTTATGTTGTTTGGAGTGCTTAACAACTCTACTATTAATGCAATTACATACATTTGTGGATACCCCAAGTTCAATGAGGCCTGATGGGTTTGAGTCATGTCTAGAGAGTTAAAGGGGATTAAAAGATAAGAAACGGTAATTATGTAAATAATGATTAAGAGAACACATGGCAACTAAGGGTTAAAGGGAAAACTCTATAAATAAGTACCTAATGAGACCATTAAGGGAGAACTAATTTGGAAATTGTGGGATCATTTCTTAGAGGGAGAGGGGGTGGGGAGTGAGAGAGAGAGAGAGAGCAAAAGAGAGAGAGAAACGCACCCTTTGTGACTCGGATCAGACTCTCATATTATCCTATTCACATTTGGCGACCACAGTGGGAGTCCGATTTCGAGTCCAGCGAAATACACTCAACGCAGGAAGCCTCAACTGTGCCAGGAAGAAATGTCGAGCGAGTCTCCGAGCCGACCTGGGAATATGCTTTGGTGGAACATGATCTGATTGATGGCGATACTGAACATGCGAGAAGGAGCGAAAGAGTCTCGATAGGGATCCCGAGCACGCAGGCAATGCAAGCGGGGGGCAGTAAAATAGGAATTGACGCGTTCGCCAATAACGAAACGCGGAACTTGAGCCTGGACGACATGCGGCAAGAATTCATGATGCACGCAAAAAGGCAGCAACAATTAGTGGCTTTGATGAGGCAGAAAGGTGACGAGGCAACATTGGGCGAAACAAGTTTAGTTGACGAGATAATTAGTGAACCGGGTACCACTGGAGCTGTCTCTGGAAAGCCAACACCCCCCCATCGTCAAACAAGTTAACATCGAAAAGAAAGTTACTAGCGCGTTAAATGGGAAGATTTCAGAGGAGGATTTGGCTAGATATATTGAGGAACATTATCGCGTAGCAAAGCAGGACAACGGATACAACTCCCTCGACCTGCCTTACCCAAAATAAGTCATCGCCTACAAGTTCCCCCTGATTATATATCTCTCAAGTTCAAAATGTATTCAGGGCAAGACACCGTGTGAGAGAACCTCAGTCGTTTCCTCTCGGCGATGAACTAAAATGCAAGGGATAATAAAATAGGCATGAAGGAATTTTCAAAATCATTATCAGATACTACGTATACTTGGTACGATAGTTTGAAACCTGGGAGCATCGGGACTTGGGAAGAGATGGCGCGTCCATTTCTGAAGAAATTATTTTCTACAAAGAGGTAAGTAACAACAGTCGATTTAGCGCGCACGTCAATGGGGATCGACGAAGATCCTATGAAATACATTACAAGGTTCAGGAGCCACGTGCTTGAATTAAGCGAGGATGTACCTGAGAACAGATTAGTGGAAATTTGTGTTGGAAGGATGACTGCCACTTTACGCTTTGTTTGTCAAACTTCCAGTTTCAGACGTTTGTAGAGCTAGAAGAAGCCACAGTACGAGTATCCGACTGTCTAAGGATATTCCATCAAGCAAAAATGGAGCAAACCTGGTATAACCTAGTCAACTCACTAAGCGCAGTAACGACTAGCAGTGGGCCAATTCTATGAAGCAAGCGACCATCTCTGTTTCAACCATACCAAGGCGAAGTACCACTAGACGGACGAGGGGGAAATAATTTCAACAATCAGCGACCGATTCCACCGCCCATACCATGCACGAAAGAGAAGATGGAGAACCTCGTTGACTAGTGGGCAGCTAATAGAGAAATTAATCTGCCGCTAGCAGTGGTAAATTAATCTGCCGCTAGCAGTGGTGGATCTGAACACGCCTGATAAGGCGCGCGATCGATATTGTCACTTTCACAGGAGGGTGTGTTATCCAACCCTCAACTGTTATGGCGTGCGAACCGCGTTCTGGAGAAAGGAAATAGCAGGGGAAATAGATCTTGGGCGAAAAAAGATAGACAAATACCCTTTACCCAACACAGTGTTATGATGATCTCTCACGACCCGCGAGATGAAGATTTGGCGCCTTGGGAAAGACTAAGGAGGAAATCTGTGAATTGGCCACGGAGAAGCCAATCTTCGAAGGAACGGGTGGTGTGGCTTTTCAATTCTCCAAAACCGTCATCGCCAAACAATTCTTCGATTCCCGTGGTTTCAGAGAAGACCAGATGAGAGAACCGTCCCAAGCTATTGCCGTCATCGCCGCAAGACACCACGTATTGTCAAAAGGGAGAGTAACTTTTGATGATAGTGATGTATGTATCCCCGAAGAACATCTGTGCCCGTTATATCTCACCGTGACCATCAACAGACATCACTTGAGGAGGGTGTTCATCGATGAAGGAGCCTCTCTAAACCTCATCTCAGTGCACACTCTGGATTTGTTGGGAATATCAAGAGGAGACATCAGAGAGCGGAAAATGGTGGTGCGAGGATTCAGAGGACACACCCAGAAAGCAATAGGGATTATATGCCTTATTGTGTTTGTCGGTCCAATCAGAGCGTCCGTACCTTTCCATGTCCTGGACGATCACACATCTTTTCATCTGCTACTAGGGCGCAGCTGGATACGTGATCATCAGATCGTAACGTCTACTTATCATCAATGCATCAAAACCAACATCGGGGGAAACAATACCGTATTCCGGCGACTAATAATTCTTTCGGACCAGAGGAGGCGTACATGGCGGAAACGGTCTTTTATGACCAAACAGAGCAGAATGACGCGACAGTGATAGGGCTGTCTAATATTATCCCCCCGCCAAAATGGGAAGAAGAAGAAAAGAAAATTCCGGTGTTCAACCCTTCTCGTTTAGTCGCGTCCAAAGATAAGAGAAAAGACGAGGGGAAAAAGGTGTCAGTATTTGACCCCAAAAGACTAGGAGTACCGATCGAGGCAAAGAGACAAAAGGACGAGACAGAACCCTAGTTCCATCGCTTCATCACCAAGAGCGGGGGCATGTGTATACATTATAGCAATCATCAGAGGTAATGTCGATCGATCAGCTATGTGAAGCGTCCACAAGCGAGGCGGTATCACCTCCAGAGGAGGACGAAGAGATAACGGCGGAATCCCTACCCAAAGAAGAGCCTGTGGAAATACCTTCCTTAGACGAGATTGAGGAGGTCGACATACTAGAGACAAGGAGGAGCGCCTAATCAAGATTAGCACGTCGTTAACTGGAGATGAGCGACGAAAGATGATAGAGTTACTAAAGGAATACAATGATGTTTTTGCCAACACATACAGCGAGATGTCAGCGTTGTATGCTGTGTTAGTGGATCATTCTCTAGATGTAATGCCACATGCCCGACCGATGAAATAAAGAAGTCGCACTTTCACAAGGATGTCGCCTTGGCAATAAAGGAAGAAATCGAGCATCCAGTAGAAGCGTAGTTTATAAAGCCTATAAAGAACACGCCCTGGCTCGCCGATATTGTACATGTCATGAAGAAGAAAGGAAAAATTCAATGTTGCGTCGACTACAGAGATTTGAACCGAGCTTGCCCTAAAGACGAGTTCCCAGTACCCAACGTCGACATGCTAGTAGACGCAACCAGCATTCACCAAATGTTCTCGTTTATGGATGGCTATAATGGTTATAACCAGATCAAGATGAACGTCATGGACACGCACAAAACTACATTCTAAACCCCGTTTGGTTGCTTTTACTATGTAGTAATGTCGTTTGGGCTAAAAAAACGCTGGGGCCACGTACCAGCGGGCTATGGTATCCATTTTTCACTATCTGATCCACAAACAAGTCGAAGTATACGTCGATGATATCATGGTAAAGTCTCAGAAGAAGGAAGATCACATAAGCCACCTGCGAACGGTGTTCGAACGCTGTAGGCAGTATAAGCTCAAAATGAATCCTCTAAAGTGCGCTTTCGAGGTTACGTCTGGCAAATTCTTGGGGTTCGTAGTTACGAGCAGAGGGATACAGGTGGATCCGGGGAAAGCGTAAGCGATACTCAGCATGGACAGACCTGTCAGTGTACAAGAGCTGCAGAGCTTCCTCGGGAAAATATCTTATGTCAGGAGGTTCATACCGGATTTGGCGCAAATGATGGCTGCCTTTAACCAGCTTTTGAAGAAGGGATGCTCTTTCCACTGGGGACGAGTACAACACAATGCTTTCGAAAACATAAAAAGGTGTTTGGCCAGCCCCCGAGTTTTAAGGCCACCCATACCAGGCGAGCGTTTGCATCTTTATCTAGCGTATACCTCCGAGGCCATAGGACTACTTCTCGCGCAAACTAGGGAGTGATCAACTTTTCCCAATATATTATGTAAGTCGCATTCTGAAAGACACGGAGACGAGGTACCCTTGGATTGACCAAGCTTGTTTGTCCTTGATATACGCGGCTCAGAAGTTAAGACCGTCCATGTTGGCACACCAAACGGTGGTGATCTCTGCGGCAAATCCTATCTACCTGGACGAACGACCATATCTGACTGGCCGAACCGCGCGATGGTCTCTGCAGTTGTCATAATTCGGACTCCACTATCAAAGACCCAGAGGTATAAGAGGGCAAGTGATTGCGGATCTTTTAGACGCATTCCTTGGAAGCGACAAAGGCAAGGTCCATGAGGACATTCGAGGAGAAGTAGCAAGCTTGATGAGGAAGATGGTTGGGATATGTACTTTGATGGATCGTCCTATGGTTCGTATGGAGGAGCGAGGATCTTATTCGAGACACCTCGCAAAGAACTACTCTAGTTCGCTTTCAAGTTAGATTTCGCCTGCAGTAACAATGTCTCAGAGTACGAGGCGTTCCGAGCAAATGGAGTTCTTCGCTTACGCGTACATGGTGACTCCAAGCTGGTAGCTAGTCAAGCTGGCGGGGATTTATGCCTGACACCCTATCGCGCGGAAGCACAAACACAAATGGCTAGACTAACCTTGGTAGAGTTAAGACACAAAAGAAGAGCCATGAATAGGCACGCTGACGCTCTATCCACGTTGGCAGCAAAAATCAACTTGTACGGCAAAGAAGAGGGCTCGATCATTATACACAGGAAAGAATTCCCCAGCACTTGGTTACAAGAGATGCAATTTGGAAAAGGAAAACGACTGGAGGAAGGGTGTCATGAAAGAGCTCGATAAACCCAAGGAAGAGAGATCCATGTTGTTCAAAAGGCTGAAATCCTTTGTAGTTATCAAGGGTCAACTCTATTATCGAATGGCCGGCGGAGCATTAACGCGATGTGTAGGAAGCAAAGAGGCGGATAAGATCATGACACAAGTCCACCAGGAAACTTGTGGACATTCGGGAGTAATACCTATGTATAGAAGGTTACAGAGGAAAGGTTTTTACTGGCCAGTAATGCCAAGCGAAGCCGCGACATTGCATATCAATTGTTCATAATGCCAATCGCCGCCCCATCCATCATAAGTATGCACGGTCGAAGAATTAGATTGGTGACAACCATATATCAATTATTTACAAAATGTCTTGCTATCGAGCGACGAATCAGAAGCCCACGTGGTAACGAGGAAAGCGACACAATTTTTTATCACTGATGGGGTACTATATAGGAGAAGCTTTGACAATAGGGCTTTAAGGTGTTTAAGAAAGGAGGAAGCGCAGATCATAAAGACGAAATCTCACGAGCTGGAACACCAAGGAAAGCGGAAACTATTGGTATACATCCATGAAGGAGGCTACTATTGGCCCACGATGGAAGCCGACACAGTGGAGTTCGTAAAGAAATGCGTCATTTGCCAATTCCACGGAAATGTGATACAAGCGTCGCATAGCGTGGTGGCGTCGTGGCCTTTCCACAGCTGGGGTCTGGATCTGATCGTCTCCATAAACCCGCTTTCTTCCAACAGACACAAGTACATAATCACAACGATGGAATACTTGACAAAATGAGTGGAAGCAGCGCCGCTGTGAAACTACAAAGGGGAGACTATTGCCTCATTCATCAAAGAAAATATTATATGCTGGTTCGGCGCGCCATTGGTAATCCGATCAGATAACGGGTCGTCTTTTAATAATCAAATGGTGGTGGACCTTTTGGCTAGATACAATGTCCGGCAACACGCGTCCACGGAGTATTATCCCCATGGGAATGGCCTGGCGAAATCAACTAAGAAGACGCTATTGCGCATTTTGAGTAAAACTGTACATGATCATCATAGGAGTTGGCACGAGCGACTACCTATAGCGTTGTGGGCATACCGAATTTCTAAACGTAGCTCCACAGGAGCATCTCCTTATTCCCTAGTGTACGGAGAAGACGCGATCCTACCAGCTGAAGTTGCAGTACCGTCCGCGAGAGTGGCTGTGGCAAGTCATAACGAGCCAGATAATGTAAGCAGGATCGCACATCTTGACGTACTCGCATAACGAAGGGCTAAAGCAGAACGCTTCGGTTAAACCTACAGGGCAACTAAAGAACGCTATTACAATAAGAAAGTGATACCGCGCGACTTTGAGGTGGGAGATCTCGTGCTGAAAATTGCGAAACATGTACAAAGGAAAGCTAAGGCGGGAAAGTTTGCCGCTAACTGGCGAGGACCCTATATCGTGTGAAAAGTTGTAGAAAGCGGTTACTACTATCTCAACCACATGAGCAGAAGGGAGATTTACACACCCATAAACGGTAAATGGATCAAATTGTATAACACCTGAGTAAAATTTTAACATATGAAGCGGCTCATTTTTTTTTTCTTCTTACTTACTGTACGACAAGGAGCGTATGGACACGCTGCCTTCGCTTTATTTAATAATAAAACTAGGAGGAGCGTCTTATAAACGCGTCATGCCTCTTCCTTTATCAAAATTTTGCAATCTCTTTATTCGGGGCACTGAAAATTCTAGTCGACTTTGCAAGCGGGCACTCAAAACCCTATAGGAGCGCCATGAAAACGCTGCCTTACATCACTTTCAAAAAACGATTTAACACAAGGGCACTGAAAACCCTGGTCGATTGGGCATTGAAAACCCGAAAGGAGCGCACTGAATACGCTGTCTCAGGAGCGCACTGAACACGGTGCCTTGTAACACTCTCAAAATCAATTCAACACAAGGGAACTGAAAACCCTGGTCGTTTGGGCACTAAAAACCCTAAAGGAGCGCACTGAACACGCTGCCTCAGGAGCGCACTGAACACACTGCCTTTTACAATAACTTAAAACGAAAAGCACAATTTGCAAATTCCACGTTATACATTCAGACAATTAAAAAAGGCAATACACCATATCGAAAAACAAAGAAACAAAAGCACATTCTCATGTGCCTAAAATGCACACACTATAACTCCAAAAAAGGGGGGGGGGGGGGGCCCCCCCCCCCCGTTATAAAGTCATCTTCACATACATCAACACGCGACGTTATAAATTCAACAGTCTCTCTCGCGTATTGAACGTAATCCTCCTCCCTGAAAAGTTTTTGAACGCAACCATTATAACTGTGATGCGCCTTCTCCTTTAAACCAAGATTCACGCTCGCCCGACGAACCAACCTCATCGTTTCTCGCTGATCAGCAATAACAGAGCGTGCATCGGTACACTGTCGCTCGTGCTCTCACTATGAATCCTTTGCCTCTTGCAAAATACCACGTAAGCGCTTCGCTTCTTTCTTTAAATCAGTGTGAGCCACAGCGCCTGGAATGGCAGGTAAAGGTAATACCCATAAACCATCTGCAGAAGCCATTATTCACTTAAAACCAAATATTACAAATGATATCATTTTATACCAACGGGATCAATGCATTTAATACACAAATGGCCGCCTAAGGCATGCATGACATGTGTTCAAAATAGTAAGGTCATTTTGATTTCACAAATAGTCATACGACATCTACAAAAGGGTAAGGGCTTAACCAATGGCATAACAGCGCCTACAGCAGGGGCGCGCCTACAACGCTCTAACTCCTCATCAATATCTGTGACGAACCGTTCGACTTCAAGGAAACTATTGAGCGCCACCGTACGCCAACTGTGCGTCATGTCCATGCGGTGACGCAACATCACTTCATTATTGGAACCAAATTGGACACCGGGAGCGAGTCCAGCGGCACACGTGGCCTCCCATTCAGCATGATGATCATCCCAAATCTGTTGGAGAGCTTCATAATCTTCTCGCCTATGTGTTACCAATAGCTCCGCCTCTTCTCTGACCGATTCCAATCGACCAATCTCTCGAGCGAGGTCTAATGGAGTAGACACAGTTAGGGTAGAAGCTAAAGTAATAAAATAACCGCGCAAGCGGAAAGCCATCTCAGAGAGTTGCAAAAAAAAAAAAAAAAAAAAAAAAAAAGGAAACTAAGAGAACAGAAAAAGGATGCAGGATAAGACATGAATCAGGAACACACACATATATATATACACACATTTGAGTAACCGCATTTAATAACTACATTTATTGTTACACGAATACCGAAGAGTTACAAATCCAATTGGCAAAGGAACTTAATGCTTTCTAGAAACTTCGACAATGAAAGGCGCGAAACAGTACATAAGCACGATCTAATGACGCGTCAATCACACGAAGGGAGTGTTGTACATCATACATGCTCAGGGTCGAAATCACTCGAGAACTCTGCACTCTTGTTGACGCGCCAGTATTGCTCTAGCAGGCTCGCATCCAGACAACCTCGACCCTTCCACAAGAGAGCTTATCTCAGTAAATTAATTACACGAGTCATCAGACAATTTCTCAAAATACAGAAGGACCACTCGTATGACAAAGCTAGTTTTGCGCAAGGCGCGGATATCACAACAACTTCCTCACGCGTTGGTACCATTGTTCCTTTCAACACTCCTGCAAAAAATCGACACAATAACATGATACATATCTAAACAAATAAAATCACACACACACACACACACACATACACACACACACACACACACACACACACACACACACACACACACACACACACACACACACACA
>JAJJMA010116985.1:0-11058 GCA_023529015.1 Papaver nudicaule
TTCACCGAAGTGAAAAGAGTTTACGATCACTTCCCTAAGGACCTTCACGTATGCTTGATGCTTGCGGTATTTGTCCGTAGACACCTCTATTTATAGCACTCAATAAGATAGGTTGCTTTGGAATAAAGCAATCAATTACTTGTCCCATAAGTTTTGGAAACCCTAAACTTGGAACTCAAGTAATAGAGATTAATCTCAATTGGAATTTTTTTTAACGTTTATCTGCCAAGTGTTTTGTAGCTCAAAAACACTTCAAGATAAATCCAACTGACCAGAGATAATCTTTATCTTATTGACTCATTGAGGATCATTAGATGGACCACAAAAGATATTTTCGTGATATACAAGTCCACCTAAGAGATAAAGGAGTTTAGAGTTTAACCCGAGTGAAATTCTGGAAGAATATTCACTTAATCTGAATACCAGCCAAAGTAACCGAAACCTAGGTTCGCGTAGGTTCGCGAAATGTTCAGTCACCTTGGAACTCAGGAGAAATCCGAGTTTCTGGTTTGCATACCGGTTCGTGAACCGTCCGCCATACAGATTAGGCCAAACTTGGATGCGCTGGAAGTTCTGGGCTTAGCCAGGACTTAGACGTGTGTACGTCCTCAGCTGTAATCCATTGGACTCTTGCTCAAGAGTACTCCTTTAGATTCACCCATATCCAACTAATGATTTGAAAGCAAACCATTGCAATGGACAAATGGTATCGAATCTATCTCATTCATTCTTGTACTCATAGCATTTGTGGGAACAAATACTAGTCATGACACAAGGCCATGTTAGACAAGAATACGATCTCAATTGCTATGATCACTACTAAAGTAGTCGACTATATTTCGAAAGAATAGAGAAAGTAGAATAGAAGAATTTCCATAAAGTCATAACTCCTACTAACCTTTTGTCGATGAAGAATAATTGATGTCTTCTTTGTCTTCACAGTCTTCGTCTTCAAGGTCTCTACTACTTTGTCTATATCCCAATTCTGAAATCTAAACTCTAGTAAGCTAAATCAAGAATTGAGTTTTGACAACTAAAACTGACAACTAGCTTGACATACCAACGCTAGTGGGTGTGACCGGACAATGCCCTAACAAGAACTTTCAAATTGCAAGACTGGGAAAAATTGTGGTCAAGCGTAGAAGATGTATGTTATATCATCGCAAACGCTTAAAACATGATAATCGTTTACATAGGAGATAGGGGATATGGTAGTAAAACATAATTCCCCTTGGATCATTTGCATCCAAAACATAGTCAGAGCCAAATGCTTAAACTTACAGTTTCATATATTGCAAAAATTGGGGGAAAGTATGCAAGGGTTGTGTTCTGTAAATAAAAGGGTTTACAACTGCCACTTTTTAGTAAATTATATGAAGCTTCTCCGAAAGATATTTCCGCATGGCAAGGATCGTATAGGCCCTAACTCTACCTTTAGTATATTTTACTATATGTTGTGTTCTGTAACAAAAAGGTAAACCTAAATTTTATTTTTAAAAATTACTCAATTTTAGATTAAAAACCAAGATTCTTTTTTATTTGATTTTGGGTTCTTAAAGAAAGCCTCCAACATCTACAATTATAAGTTTTTTATATATATATATTTTTATTAATCGCAAAAGCTTATCTTGTCACTATTTCATTTGTTATTCCTTTGTATCTCAGAGTAAGCCCTTCTTTGTTTTTATTTTAAACAACTTACTACAACTAAATGTTTTTGGTTTCTTTTGCAGTTATCAAGAGCATCAACAAAATCCAGTTTCATAGCTAAGATATTAACTTTTGACTCATGCCAAAAAGTTGTTTACAACTGTTCTAATAACTCCTCCATTGTAGCTATCATATAATAATAAGGTATTCAGGATTGAACTTTTCGATACACTTTAGGGGAAAATAATTCATTTTAGGATGTGCATAATGTAACTTTTAGTTAAGCAGGTTTTTGTTGTAATAATTCAAAAATAGAAAATGGGCAGAAATGAAGCCCCTTCATGTGCTATAAACCCCTAAAACCCTAGTTTGTATTCATTTCGTTTTTAGTTACGACTTATGATGGCATGGACACGAGGACCCTTAAAGATTCTATTAAAATGTTTCTTAAGGAGACTATCTCCAGATCCTGAAACTCGGGAACAAGCCGAAGAACATTTATTAGTTGAATCAACCAAACCTAATTTTGGTTTAACCGCTCTTCGTGTAGTAGTATTTAACACCGATTATAATGTCTGTATTTCTGCCGTCGAGTTTTTGGAGAGTCTTGTACGTCAAGGAGTCAAGACTGAAAAGAAGGTGTGGATTATTATGGTATCAAGTAAACTGGATGCTTTTCTTTTCTGCAACCTGTGCATCCTACTAATTTTGGAACTACAATTCAGGTTTCCTGCTTTTTGGCAAGGTTGTTACCAAAGACTTGTCTTGAATTGTTATTGGATTCTTGTACTAATAGTAATGATCATCTGACACCGATAATGTTTTATATTTTTGTTATTCTTTTTTTATGTCTTTTTTTAAGATCATAGGCTTAAGAAATATTTGGGAACTGTTGGTCAAAAAAATATCATAGATGTTACTTTTACTTATTGCAGAGGTGCTCTTGTACTATAAGGACTACTTTTGAGTTTTGATGGTGTTTGTTAGAGCATAACTCGGTTGAACCAACTGGCGTTGGTATGTTGAGTAAGTTGTCAAGTTTAGTTGCCAAAAACAATCCTCGTTTAATCTACAATATCATTCTTGAACTAGGATAAACTGGGTATTGAGACGAAAATCGTTTGAAGATCGAAAACCGGAGCTTACACACTTGATATTTATCGTTCTCTAGCAAAAGATTAGAAGGGATTTCCTTGATTTTGTATTTATCAATTATATCAATTTGATAGTCGATGATGTTGTATATATTGATCCTCGTATGAAGGAATGAAAGAATAGTTCTTTGAGTCTTGGCATAATGTTTATCCATGGTGTTTCAATGATTTGGAACTAAAGTGGGAAGGGTTAGTTTTTGAACAAAGTACCCAACAGAGTTCACGTAACTAATGTGTCCCTTTGTTTGAGCGGAATGTTCCTGAACTCAATTTTGGCTACATAGTCCACGTTATTAACGCATTTTAAGCTTGTGTTTAATTTTCCTGAACGACAACTAGCCATGTTTAGTTCGTTACTAACGAGTTCTTAAGGTTGTTGAAATATAACTTTAGTGTTTTTGAAGTTTGCCCATGTTCACGTTACTAACGCGATCTCTACAGGCTTTCGTAACTCATGTCAACTTCTTCTCTTTCACGTTCACGTTACTAACGTAAACCCTGTGCATGGTCCGTATGATCTACTTTTGGCACAACCTTCTTATGGATCAAAAATAGTATTTTCATTACCTAAGGTCACTTTGGCTAAAGGTGGTTCGAGAAGATTGGGTTGGAATTTTGAGAAACATTATTGACATCCATTGTTCGTGAACTTACTTGAGCCCTACTAAAGGTTGCTTAATCTTTAAGATAAACCTTCCTTGATGATCAATATAAATAGATGACCTTATGCAAATATAAATAGATGACCTTATGCAAATGACCTTATCCATTGTTTGTGGTATTGATTAGTATTGATTACTTTGATATATCTTTTGCTCATATGATTTTCAAACAAGTCATTTACAAAGCATTCTTTCATGTGTTTTTTCGTCAGTGACAAATGGGCTCTTTAACAAGAGTACTTGGATAAATTATCCACAAATTCTCTATTGGGGTTTCCTACATATATCTTATCTTTTCGTTCTCTCTCAATATTAATCAAACTTTATTTTCCTTCAATCTTCATCATATGTTTTGAGTGGGTGTTCGTAATTCTGCAGAGGTATAGCTGAGATTAGATTTAGTTTGTTTTTTAGGATCGTGTTTATTGGGTATAATCAAACTTCATTTTCTACTGCGTGGGTTTTGTTTCCTAAACACTCTGCAAGAAAGATTATATATCTAGGTACACGGGCATTCCGAAAAAATTGCTAAAACAGAGGTATGATTTTTCACATTGTTAAATCAACGAATGCATGTTCATTCTAATTCGTCAAAATCCCAATTCTCGTATATCCATAAAATGGCAATTCTCAAACAAAAAAATAGTTGTCACTGACTGAAAGTAGAATAATTTGAAGGTAACTAAGTGTAAAATTAACGTTTTTGTTTCAAAATTTGATCGCAAAATACTACTCAGGCTGGTTTCAGTTCAAAGGTCAATGCTGAGCTGAAAAAAATTACAGGTTGTATTGCCTTGGAAATTCTGGAATGAAAATGGAGAACATAGGTTCTAATTGTTATGCAAATCCCACGGGCTCATTCTATTAGATAGAAAACCCGACTCGATCTTTATGAATCAAACTTTTTGAGTTCTGCATACTGTGATTCTTCATGAAAAAACTAAATGCATCCTTGAAAAATTACTAATATATATATTTTTGATTAGTAAATAATTTGGTGTTAACAAGTTTCGACTCAGGTCACTGGTACAATCACCAAACGATTTCACCACTGTACTACAGTGACATCGACAAAACTTACTAATTATTGATGCAATATTTCGTATCAATAAGAATTTCCAAAAACGAATGAGAAAAGTGTAAAAAAAGAAAGGTTGCAGATCATAAGCTTTGATATTGGAATGGTAGAACAACAACAAAATAACATGATTAAACAAAACATAGTTTCGAAAGAAATAAATGTATATTAAAGACATCAGTATTGGAAAAAGCACATTATTTATCTATCCAAATAATCAGATTTTAACTGCATCATCACGCCTTAATATACTTGCACCTGTACGGTCATTAGGGTCTGAACTGAAGCTACCACCTCGCCCGTACTCTCGAGTCACCTTTAGGGACTCCGGGTACTAGTTGTTATAGAGGCATCCTGGTACCTCATTTAAGATAAGCAACTGATCCATCTTACCCATCAGATATGACTGTGTAACCAGCCTCATTATGGAAATCAACCACCGTAATCCATCTCCTGCAGATGGAAAATAATTGATAGCTTGAGCTACATAACAACACCCGAGTTATGTTTAGCAAAAACATTGCATAAACTCCATCATACATATGATACAATAAGATAATAACTCATATATTTCATGACTCTTCTTTATGACCAGTCTGTAATTAACCTATATTTGATAAATCTCTAGGTGAAAGAATAGCATACGAAACAAAAAAACAAATACATGTGGGTAAAGTTATTACAATCTTTTAACATGTAAGGTCAAAATAATTAACAAAAAATAGAAAACATCATATGACTAATCACATCAAAGTCAAGTTTAAACCCTATCCCTAAATCAAACAAGATTTTCAAGAATCAAATAACCCTAAAACCAAACTTCAAGATAACTCACAGAAAAATCAACTAAATAGATAAACGTGAAAGAATATTCAAAGAAGAGCAAACCAATATAGTGTTCCAGCTTAAACGAGCTCTTGACAACCATGAAGAAACTTATATGTGATTTTAAAGCAGCGACAAAACATAAGTGATAAAAAAGAGAAAAAAAAAAGTATATACATATTAAAAACGAATGCATTGGATTTCAATAAGAAAACCCTACCAAGTTTAGGGAAGAAAGATATAGAAATCGCTGCCTGTCTATAAGAAAAAAAAAAAAAGACAAAAGAGAGAGAAAAGAAAGATGGAGAAATCACTGTCTTATCAGAGAGAAGCATAATATACTACTTTAATTAAGTTTAATGAAATTAGTTTTCCTATTAAAAAAATAAATAAAAATAATCATATTTTAACCATCATTCATTAGTATCTTGATTTTCTCACAGATATGTTCATTGGTTACATGACATTTATATGTTTTCTCACTGTTAGAGCATCGCTCAGTCAACCTCACTAAGTGTTGGTATGTCAAGCTTAGTTGTCAAATTTAGTGATCAAAACTCGACCGCTTGAAAAATACGTTAGGTAAAGAATTCATTAAGTTAGCTTTAGGTTGTGAAAGATTTTGGTAGGATTATAATCACTACATGAAGAGTCGAAGAAGAGTGAGGAACAAACAAAGACATCCAACTTCACATTCAAGAGGTTAGTGAATCTAAATAACGCGATTCCATTATCTTTTACACTTGTGCTACAAAACAAAAACATAACTTAATGCTTGAGCTTTACGTTATGACTTGATCACTTGTGATCAGTGTGTCTTAAGAAATAACTCCACTTTATTGCTTGTGGTATTGTTGTTGTAGTTGTATGATGTTCCATTTTTCTTAGAGCTTTCTTTTCTTCTCCGTCTCTAAGTAATACTCCCTCCGTCTCAGTTTAATTGACCGCTTTGACTAAGTCAAAAAAATAAGGAGATTATTTGAATGTCCGAGTATACCCATATCAAATATAGAGAGAATAAATGAATTTCTATTTTTAGGTAGGAAATAATAAAGAGAAAATATATGACTTTATTTTTGATAACTATAAAAGGAAAAAAGAATATAAATATTGTAATAAGAATATATATTTATGAATTTGTTTCCACTTTATCTAGATATTTTTTAAGGGTATATCTGCGAGTTCGTTGGAAAAATACAGACATAATTAGAAACTGGTTACATTTTTGAGACAAATGAAAATAGTAATGAGGACAGTTAAACTGTGACAGATGGAGTATAAGTTTTTTCCTAAAACCTGCGAGTTGGATAATATCAGTTGTGATGTTGTCTCGGTAGTATTACGAAATTTAATCCATCAAAGTATTGTGTCTCAACTTACCTTGTCTGACTTTGTTGGATTGATTAGTACGTACGCCCTCTATCCCTCTAAAAAAAGGCGGAGAAATACAATTCTCGTGGAATAAGAAAAAAAATACGGAAATCATAAATTACCCAATTGTTTCCTGATTCACCCTTCATTTACTTCAATACAAATCATCATTATCCCGACACATACTCTGGTTTATTATCCCAATAACTAATCTCTTTATTTACGCTTATCAATTCCATTGATAAACGAATTTAGGTCAATTTTGGAACTCCTAAAATATTAAATAAAATATGATAATAACAATACCATTAATAAGGGTATATATAGAAGAAATTACCTAGAAAATCATTTCCTGCCTATTTAGAGGGACTAAGAAATTTTGTTTCTCCTTTTTTAGAGGGACGGAGGGAGTACTTGTATGTGCTAATTAATGTAATTGAGATCGTGACTCACACTTATGTTGTGTAGACTCGATATACTGCTTTTCTGAGTTCGAATATTTACCTTTTTTAGATTTAGACCCTGCTTTTACTATTTCCTTCTAACTATTCTGCTTAGTCTCCTGCACTGCCAATAAATCAACTTTATTCTCTTCTAGGAACTGGTTCAATATTCTTCTCTTTTGGTTGGAATCCCCATTGATATTGTAAGTCATTAATTTCAGAAATCCAGCTTATGATCTCACCAGTAAGTGTGTTTGACGAAGTAAATATCTAGAGTTACCTGAATCCAGCAAAAAAAATGATGTGAATCCAACAAAAAATAAAGTGAAACAAGCAAAAGTACAAAATTTTAGGCTAAATTTATGCAAGGAGAAACTTATATGAAATGTATTGTTATCTTTATTTGGCATTGTTGATAAATGCCTCACGCGGTTCTTTTTGTTTTATGAAATTGAGCCATTTATCCATCTGTTCTTCTATGAATGACTCATAATCTGTCAGTTGCAAGTGCGAGAGGAAAGTAGGAAAACAGTTTACATTATCAAAGTAAAGACACAGATTTAGTTGTTTCTCCCTTGATGATTTGGAGAGAAAAGAACATCTCTATTATCCTCTGTATATTTCCTTGTATACAATATTCTATAGTACAAGATTTACATAAGAAGGGAAACAAGATAAATTCCAATTGAATGTGTGACAATCTTGTTTCCTTTGATTGTGAGATTCTTATAGATGTTGTTGTGTCAGCACATTACTGTTCGATGTCGACACAATATCTCTGATATGCTTCACATACATATCCCATAACTGTTTAACTAACAATTATTTTCTTGATATGTAAAGATTT
Source organism: Papaver nudicaule (assembly GCA_023529015.1). Classification (NCBI taxonomy): domain Eukaryota; kingdom Viridiplantae; phylum Streptophyta; class Magnoliopsida; order Ranunculales; family Papaveraceae; genus Papaver; species Papaver nudicaule. The sequence goes on from JAJJMA010116985.1 coordinate 8,031, forward strand.
GATTAATCTAAACAGTTATTTTCATGATATGTAAAGGCAATATGAAATCCTTGACAACATATCCCATAACTGTAAAGTAATAATTTCATTGTGATGAGTTTGATTTAGTTAGATCATGTTTTCTATCGGAATAAAGAGGATTAAAACGATGATGAAAAAAAAAAAAAAAGGATTTGAAGAACCAAAATTTATGATTCAAAAGTAAAAGTTGACAGACTTAAAGAAATGAAGTTCAAGGGAAGTTTTCTTGATATCAAATTTAAAATTCATTCAGATAATTCAAATAACACGTTACGTTTTAATTTCAGTAATTTTAAATTCTAAGATAATTTTAAATGCATTATAAATCTTAGATCTAGTATCTGTGAAGTAATCATCATATGCTTTAAGGTAGTTTATCAACATTTTGATTTTTCACAGTAAAATTCATATCTATACGATAACGGTAATAAATACTTTCTGAAAACCTGACATATGTGTTTTATCGAAGAACCTGAGGTTCTGAATGTAGCTGTTTAAAAAAGGTATAAAAGTAACAGTCATCTGTCTGGGACCTATAAATATATCAAATGGTACTGGAGCAGGCTCTTCTGCTCAAAAGGGATCTTCTGGTGTAAGCATCTCAATCTAGACTCGATTAAGTAGTAGGGTGAAATGAAATAAATCAAACGAATTCAGGCTCTTAATTTGTTACGGAGGCCGACTTGAAGTAATTTTTTACTAAATGACCAGTGAGATTTAACGGTTGGGTTGAGATCAATCAATAGGTTAATTTTTTTGTGCACACTCTTTAAAGGAGTGTGCACAAAATTGGACTCTGCCAAATCTCCTTGTCTCATGAATCTAGAATTCGAGTTCCAATCGCACCACTAGTGAACAACCAAGAATTGTACTGCCTCGTTTTATTCCACGCTACAGTTCCATCCCATCCAGTGCAAAACGCACCCTAGCCCTAGGTTACCGGGTCTGAAAGCCTTTAGCAAAGAAATATATGCGAGGTTAAAAAAATGGTCACCATCGGAGTAGAACCATAGCTCGGAAAATCCTAATTTGAAATAGAGAAAATTCTTCGAAATTTTAATAATGATTTTGGTCATAGGTTTGTTGTTTCTATCTCTATTCGTTGGATTCATACTTAAACTATCGTCTGCAGATGGTAATCCTCTTTCTTTATCTCACTCTCTCACTCTTGCATTCTCCTTCACTAGGCTGTAAGTTAAGCATTAATCTTGATTTTTGGCCGACTGTAAGGAGGCCTCTATAGGATGCTTAAATGTTTTTGTCCGTCCCCTTTTTTGTCACCAGAAATTGAAAACAATTTTTTTTTCTGATTTCATCAAAATTTGATGGATTTTGATGAAATTTTTCCAAATTTTCAACACAATTCGAAGTTTACAGTTATCAATTCCATTATATTCGTTTCTCTGAATCAAATCGAACACAGAAAACTTGTAATTTGATCGAAATCGAAAATTCATGATGATCAATTTTTTTCATGGATTTCTCAAATGGACTAATTAACCATCAATTTACAAATAAAAATGAAATTGAATACAAACCCATTCGTTAATCGTACCTATTACAGATTATAATCTCACAATCTCAAAGTTTTGAAAGCAGAGAACGATGAATTAACGAAAAGAAAGATCAATCAGCAGGAAAAAAAACAGAGCTGTTCTTCAGCTGTGTTAGAGAAAACGCGATCGCGGGTCGGGTTATCCAAAGGCCCAACTATATTTTCTAATTCCACCCATTACATCGGTTGAACCTTTAATTTGAGTTTATTAAAGCTAATTTTACACTTTCAAATCAGATTTTTCTGCAACAACAAAGTAAACTCACCTCTCTAAAAGAAGATGAACCAACAAAGAAGAAGAATTCAACCCATTTCCTTGAGCTCGGTTAACGACTCGGTGAATCAACTGAGTCAACACCTGTTTCTCAGATTTGATTTTTTATACACACCTTGGCTTGAATACCCATCAACACTCAACAGCAGCAGTAACTAAAAATCATCTTAATTTCCAAAATGGGCTCATTAATTAAATCATTTCAGTTGAGAACAAAATCATCAAATTGAGTTAATCGAATCACTAGCTAATTCAATTGCTTTCCAACATAATAATAATTATACGTTCTAAGTTGAAGGAAATATTGATCTCATTCCATCAATTACATGAGCAAAAAGGAGTTTGAGGGAAAGAGTTGTAGCAGTTTGGTGGTGATGGATGGTGGTAGTTGTAAAAGAAAAGAATCAGAGGAAAGGAGAAAGTTAGAGTAGTTTGTTTGGGTATGAATGTATGATGAATAAGAAGAGTAAAAACACACTTTTTTGAGTTCTTTTTGAATTATTTGGGTTTGATGTTTGTACTTTTTTAGATAGAAAGAGGGAAGAAGAAGTAAAAGAGTGAGACATGATGACTTCGTTGGATTACCAATGCACCCTTGTTAATTTGAAGCACCACCTGGCGCCTGCTGACTTTGCAGCAACAACATGTGGAGTGCTGACAATAAGCTTTGGGTCTTCACCACTTGATCTCGGCCTCTCGGGGGAAAATATTAAAGGGACCCGCCTCGTGAAATCCTTACAGCCGTGATACACTGACCGCGTCGGGTGTCCCGCGTGTGTCCCGGGGCAAGCATCAACGGTCCGGATGCGTGCTTAGCACTTGGGATACGTGTGATAAAAAGTTTGGGACCCGCCAAAAAAAAAACCTCTCTCACACGGGACACACACGGGCAGAGGGACGCGGTCAGTTAATCATTTTCGAAATCCTTATCTCGTGAGTTTACTTAATATCGTGTAGTAAGTAGTGCATATACAAAGTACACTTTAAATTACTGAATGGGGCATAGGCAGAAATTAAAATGGCTTCTTGCGCTTGGTAAAATGTACACACGGTGGATGTGCACCAACGTAACATTTTGGTATACGTTCTTATTTCTTTTCGTCGGCCTCCCACCGTGCAACGGTTATCTAGTCTTCTTTAATTGCATGCTTTTTGTGATATCTTGCCGTTTCTATTTT
>JAJJMA010116991.1:0-11384 GCA_023529015.1 Papaver nudicaule
ACTTTGTCTATATCCCAATTCCGAAATCTAAACTCTAGTAGGCTAAATCAAGAATTGAGTTTTGACACCTAAAACTGACAACTAGCTTGACATACCAACGCTAGTGGGTTTGACCGGACAATGCCCTAACAGATTATGTGCTTAAAGATCTGAGGAGAACAATTACTAACCTAGTCTCTCTCAAAATGTCCCAAGGCTTATCAACAAAATCCAACCTCTACAACTGAGCTCGATCTCCCCTTTTATAGATCGAATTATAAGTGGGTTATAGCTAATTAATAAGACAAAATACACAATCGTGGGTGTGTCAGAAGTTTTCGAGTAAGTCGGTGCTTCTCCGAGATGTCCTCGAGGCTTTCGTTATCTTGTTATCCTTCGATTCATTTCGTGGTAGCTACTCCTTCGATTATACCTTTTTCTTCGTGGCTCTATTTATCTTTCAATGTGTTCCTCTCTTCGTAGAACTTCATTGGAGGCTACCCTTTCGAGTTATTCGGTACTTTAAGATTCTTCTTCCCCACAATTTGCCTCTTTCCTTCCCTATAATCGAAGATGCTGGGGAAGGAAACTTGCCTTCGAGCTTCATTCCGTGACACGTGCCCCACTACTCGCCTGAAGTGACGTTTCCATGACACGTTCTGCATGTTCCAAGATTTTGAATACTTTCTGACCTTCTAACTTACTGCGTCGGTTTCCCTTTCCTATTTAAGTTTTTTTTCTCCCTCTAAAAACTTCTTTCCTTAAACTTTTCGAATTCTCCTTCTTCCTCAGCTTTGTTCATACCCCTTCTTCAAAGTTTTGATTTATTAATCCGATTTTTAGTTCGTTTTCGAAAAAATCCTTCCATACCCCCTCATGTATTCCTCTTGCTGGTTCATAAAGACAAGTTCTTTCTCACTTTCTTCCCCCTTTGACTTCTCGGGCCTTCCACCGCTGCATCTTCCGGCTCCGACGAGATTTTTGCATTCTGTTTTCCTTTCTTCTTCAGATGACTTCTTCCCTTTCTATCGATGCTCTTATTACCAAGATGAAGGCTTTAGGTTTTAAAAGTTTTTGAGATAAAATCCGTTCACACTCTCGACGGCCGACTGACTCCGGAACTGATTGATGAATACAAATGTGGTGAAGAGTGGTTACTGATTACCACTCATCAGATTCTCGCTGGGCTTTTCCCCCCCCCACTATATCGACATACCAACCCCTTTCTCGAGATTCTTTTCTCGATACCAGAACCTCGAGGGGTAATGCAGCTTACTTGTAGCTCGATTCAGTTAATCAACAAATGGGTTTCTATCTCGGAAGACAATTTTGTTGCTGGTTCGATAGCAAAGTATTATTTCACTGCTCCCAATTTCTTCAAGCACTCCAGGAAATGCATCAGTTTCAACTTGATATTACTCGATTGACACGAGAACGCGATGGTGCTCGAAAGGACCAATTAATTCATACTTCGGGCAGGCTCGTAATCAAAGAATTGGAGAGTGAGGTTAATAATTTAAAAGTGCAAAATGTTATTTTGAAGAAGGCTAATACATAGATGTCAAATCACAACGGGTGTTTGAAGAGTGGTCATAACGAAAACTACTAAAGAGCTTGTGAAAGCTAATACGTCGAAGGAACACTTCTTGAATTTGACGAATGAGTATCGAATTGAACTAGCCAAGCTGGGGTGGACCCCTGTTGAGGATATTAGGAAGAGAGTTTCGAAACCTCGTTTTTCTAACCAGCAAGAATTTACTGATTACGTGGTTGCCAAAGAAAGTAAGATACTTAGCTTTTTTTTTTTTTTTTTCTCACAAACTTAAAGTATTCAAAATGTGCTCTGATATATAACTGTTTTCCTGTCTTAGGTATCGAAGCGGATTTGATGCTTAAGGTTTCAAATGATGTGTTGGAAAAGGGATGATGTTGTTTCTCAACTAATTACGGAGTCGACTATGAAACTGGAGCTTGAAAATGAATCGAGGAAAGTTACCCAAGAATTGTTTGAGGAGCGCCATCGACGTCTCGAAGATGCAAAAAGAAGTGCCCAAGAATTTGCTACTGAGCGTAGCCGCCGCTACGAAGAAGCAGACAAGAGAGCCCAAGCTCTAGCCGCTGAACGTGATATTCGTCATATAGTTGAGAAAGTTTGAGAAAGGTCGTCAATGCCTGCGTCCTTTTGAAACCTCAAATCAAATTTGGTGATTCTGTAGAAGAACTGTTTTTGAAGTCCATGTTGACTGCATCTCTTGTTAACAATAAAGCCTGTCGAAAACATGGTCGATCTCTCTTCAGGGCCATTTGAGTTGAACCGGCTGGATATGAAGCTCTGGGTGCAGATGATTCTGATTTAGAACTTCCTAGCGATGAAGATTTTCTCCCTCATGAGGTGTTTGTTAGAATTGTTGAAGAGGAACTAGGTCGTAGAGTTGAGAAAAAAGATAAGTCTGAAGAAGAGGGGGATTCTGACGATGGATATGATTCTGAGGGTCATCTTGAAGATAATGTACGAGATGATTCGATCAAAAGTCCCGAGGATGATCTGAATGGTGTGTCTGAGCGTAACTCAGAAGCAAAGACTGGGAAAGAGTCTGAAAAGGTGCTCCAGAGGAAAGTCCCAAAGATGCTAGCAAGGGTAGTACCTGTGATGGTAAGAAGAGTGGCATTTTGCAGGTGTTGAAGTTGATTATAAGGGGAAAGGTTCTTTGTTTAGCGAACCCTTGCTAGAATACAACGAGGAAGAGGATACTGAACAAGGTAGAGAGAGAGCGCCGTCAGATGGCAAAAGCTTAGGGCATCATGTAGAATTGAGTGATGGAGAGAAAACAAGGCAATCTATTATAATTGGAAAGCTCTACGAAGCCCCTTCTCGAGATTATTCTTCTCACGTTTCTTCATTTGCTACCTAGGACAATTTTTTATTTAAATGTACTTTTCCTCAATCTCTAATATTAGCTTATTTTGTATCTCGAACTCTTCTTGCTAATAAAAAGGGATGTTTTGTGTTGCCTGTTGTTTGATTCGAAGTTCAGAGTATTTTTTCGATGAAGTTTTTCTTTCATGATCAAGTCATGTCTTTCTTCGACGTATTGCTTTCCTAGTAACTCATGATCATGCACGAAGTTTACCTTGCAAATTCTAGGCTCCTAAGGTCACTTAGAGTGCAACTCTAGGTCTTAATTCATGTGGGAGGCAGTAAACCAAGCTAGTGGGGGATGCGGATCACCATTCCCAAAGGCTTTGAGATACTTTCCTGGTCTCAAGCCGACACTGGATATCGAGGCCATAGGTACCTGGTTTGCCTTAATACTTTTGGAGCTGTTGGTGGGCATCTAAGATATCGAGTATCCTCCGAGAAGACATAAGTGAAATGTTTTGATTATCCGTTTTGCCTAAGTAAAGTAAGAGTCTTATGGTAGGTAGCTACTTTGGGCCTTGATAATAAAGTAGTGCAATGGGGGAGTGTCGGTCAAAGCTGGAGCTTAGACATGGTATTGTTCTCCTATCGCGGCCTGGAATTCGACTCTTATGTTCTCGCTTTCCCCTCCTCGAGGGTATATTTGATTTTCTGGAGGAGATCCCTTGGATGCGTAACTCACTTACCATTCCCGTGAATGTTAGCTGCCTCGGGGTTCCATCCGCCCTAATGGCAGATGTTAATCCCATTTATCATCCCCGCGATGCCTCAAAAGAGAGGTCCCAGAGATCACGTGTTAGTGGGTCCAAATGCTTCTAGCTTATGTAGCTTTGATGCAAAGTACCTACTTCTAACGGGGTATCTTGTGGGTAGATGACTATGTCATGTAGCTCGTAGGTCCCTTACGAATACATGTACCTCATCTCTGTGCCTAACACTTGTATGATTTTTTTTTAATAATTGGCAAGGCCTAGGTGTCACGACCTTTATATATATATGGCATCATGGCCCGTTCTTTTATATGGCATCAAGGCCTTAGGAGACGTGCCTAATCAGGTAGGACTTTTGCTTAATCGAATAGGATCTGGAGTTTGAATCGAGATATAACAAGTCAAGCTGTCTCTTTATTTATTCTTCTAATGACGATAATCAAGTTGCTTCGATTACATCCGGAGTCTAATTAAGGTGCTTCAAATACTTTCCTTCGACTGAGTGCTCAATCGTTTTCCCTCGAAGTTGATCAAACTGTAGGTATCATTTCCTAATGCTTTTTTGATGGCATATGGTCCTGTCCAGAAGGGCTCTTCCCCAGTAATCACTTTGTTGTCTTCCATGATGTTCGATCTTACTTCACTTACTACTTTCTTTGAAGACGTTGGTGTGCCATTTTTTTTATTGTTTGCTATCATAAATTTCTCCTTGTCCTTGCACCATGGACCCTTTCCCAGCGGAGCAGATTCCATGATTGGTTGTGGAGTTGTCTGTGGTTTTTTATGGAGTTCATGGCCATTCCTTCCCCTACTTCGGCGATAAACTCTTTAATACTAGATTCTGTTATTTTAACTGCTTATTCTGACTCCACGAATCATGTTTCAAACCTTACCTTTTTTGTTCATTACAAATACGAGCTTCAACATGATCTCCCATTATTTCTGCTATCCCAGTTGTTGTTGGGAATCAGATTCTTCTATCAAGTGTGGAAGTTACTCCCATAAAACCATGTAACCAAGGTCTCCCCACAATAGCAGTGTATGGAGAATCAATATCTACTATACATAATGAAGTAGGGAGTTCGAGCTTTCCCACATAGACTGTTAGAGGTAGTTCTGCCCTGGGTACCAATTACCATTGAAGCCAAACACATTGTATATTGAGGGTACCAATGGTGAATCCTTTTCGAATAACTGATCATGAGTTTTACCAAAAACTATATCTACGGAACTCCCGGGATCTACGAGTATCTTTGGTATTGCCATTTTTTCGATGTGTAAAGTTATTACCAAAGGGTCATTGTGTGACCTTTCTCCATCTGGGATATCTGCAACAGAAAAGAAGACTGATTCTTTTTGCCATTCCATAGCTACACTCATTATCTCTTTTCCATCGGAGTTCCTTTTGTGAATCTATTAGTGATGCTATTTCTGAAACTGTACTCGCTGACTTCTGCATGTACTATCGAATTGCAATCATTAAACTTGGGATATTTCGATCGATTGTTATTACGTATGCCTCATGTTTCTTTTCTTCTTTCGGTTGTGGCTGGTCTGGGGGTGGGTTTGGTAATCCCAGAAGATGATCAAAATTTCCCTTCAAAATGAAGTAATTAACCTGATCTTGTGCTGTGACGCAATTCTTGGTGGAATGTCCATAAAACTTGTGGAATTGGCAGAAGTCCCCCAAGTTCCTCGTGTGTGATGGCTGAATTCCTATACTTTTTGGATAACGAATTTCACATGCTGATGCATCGTAGTGCTACTTCGAGAGGTACACTGAGCTTCTTGTCTTAAAAAGGAGGGAATCCAGATCTTGGTACTCCGAACTTTCTATCATAGAGACCTCCTTCGTATCCTCTTCGGTAATCATTTCTCATTATACCTTTTGTTATCATTGTACCTTCCATCACCGAACTTTCCTTCGTTTCCATATCGCCAATTATCATTCTGTCTTTCTCTTTTAGAGGAGTCCCCCACTTGGTTCATTAATTGTTCTTGACTTGTCCATAACAGTACTTTCTTGAGAGGTTCCACAAGCCTCTCGACTTCATCTCGCTCTTCCAAGGATAAGTTGTTGATCGAGTGCACTTGCTTCAAGATGTCGTCCTTTCCTTGTGCTGCCTGTTCCTTGATTTCTTCTAATGCAATTCGTTCCCTTTGATATTTTCTAAGGTCTTTCAGTGTTTCAACGTTTTTCGAGAAAAGATTGTCGTATAGGGGATGTTCTTTATTGAGTGCATTCAGGTAAGCTCAAACTTTATCCTTTTCTGTGGCTCCGTTTCCGACTTCCACGCATTGCGCGGTCCATCTTTCTGTTAAGCTTTTAGTGGATTCCTTGGGTCTTAACTTAATGCTAAATAATTTCTCCACCCCAGGTTTCGATGAATTATTATAGAGGAAATGAAGTAAGAAAACCTTAGACAAGTCATCGAATGATGAAATCGAACACACTGGTAAGCTATCATACCAAGCTAGATCTTCTCCTTTCAAACTCAATGGGAAATATTTACAAAGCACCTCATCCTTGTCATCCCATGGTAGGAATAATCTTTGGTACATTCTTATTTGATGAGTTGCATCTCCAGTCCCATTGAAGATAGAATTAAAGACTGGCATAATGCTTTTAACTGGGATATGCTTGCTTAAAAGTTCAAAGCTTAATGGTGATCAGTTGACTTCGTTAATGGCTTGTCTTAGCTTCACATTTGCAGATGGTTGTATTCTACTATCGATGAGCTCTGCTCGCATGGCCTTTATCTCTTCCATCATGACCTTTTGTAGTGTAGCTGCTTCGGCATCCTTTCGGGTTTGTTCGTTCTCATATACTAGGTGTATGTTATTATCTCTTGATTGAATGCTTGGTTCGATGCTTCACCCCTATGTCCGATTGAGTTTATGCGTTCTTTGACGTATTTCCTCGATGTGGAATGACGCTTGGGTTGTGAATTTTGGTGGGAGTGGTCTTCACTGCTACGTTTGTAATTTGACGCTCAGTCGTTTTCTTGTTTGCTTCTTGTATTTGCTATTTAAGTTTTCTGTTTATTTTGTTCTTTCCTATGAGCTTTTTAAATTGTGCAGTCCTTAAGGTTTCTTCCTCAGTTGGTTGATGTATCTGTACCATATCGTCTGACCTTTCCTCTTCGACCTCATGAATTGGTTGCTCTGGAAATCCTTCTCCATCTGGTCCTAGATCTTCGATGAATGCTTCATCCTCATTCGCATAACAACTAATTGTTGTTGAGTCGTGCCAGGTCAACTTGTGTTGAACTAATGTTAAATATTTCAACTAAGATCAAATATTGCTATCACCGAGCATTAAAAGGTAGATGCTCGTTAAAGAAAAGTATTCGAAAAACTAAGTATGTGCAATATCTCACATGATGTAAAAAACTACTAAGACAAATACTCAGGAACGCCATGGGCTGGTACTGCTCTAAACAATATTGGCAGCACTATAGCTAGCACTGCCTTTAATATCTCATGCATTGAATCTTGATTATTCACACGTAAAATTGAATGAGTTACATCCAATTTAATTTTTTCTTGTATTCAGATCCCTTATCGGCTTATCTATTTCCAGTTTGACTCGCAAACCAAATGAAATGAAATACAAAACAAATGCTGAAAGATTTTATTTCCAAAGCCTAAACAACTTTGCGTCATTCGGGCAAACCACATTTGGTAGCTCCATCAGCTACCGAGTAATGTTAGTGGAGCTATCGAATATGGATTAACACTACTCGGTAGCTGATGGAACTACCGAATATGGCCGAAAAAAGTCTGCCCCAATGATTTTAGGTCTGCCCCAATGATTTTAGGTCTGCTCCAATGACGCCGGGCTAAACAACAGTTTGTTTTGGTTTTAGTTAATTCGTCAATTGATCTACTCTTACCTTGGATGAAACTTGAAACCCACAATCACAAGTTTTTCAATGAGCAGAAAATACATTTATACTAGGGAGGCCACGAGCCATGTTTGCTTATGGCTTGGTATAACCCCAAACAAATTCATTTGTACGAGCCACGTTGCCCCTTTGTGGCTTTGCCAACAACACTCTACGTCAGAAACCAGTGGGGTGAAATTATCCTACCCCAAATTTCAAAATATCCCGCCTAAGACTAAACTTTCCCACCTTTTCTTAGTCGATCCGATAAATCTTACCCTTCCATTATCTTTACAGTAATCAACGGTTAACATATCTATCCGTATGAAACTAAACGCACCAATCAAACTCCACCGACACCCTATATAAATAACCTAACCCACCCACACCAACCAACACACCAACCAACACACCTTCACTCTTTTCTCTTTTCTCTCCAGTCTCCACACAAAGTTTTCAATTCCCGTTCAAGTTTCCGATCAAATGGCACCGAAAGCAGAGAAGAAGCCGGCAGAGAAAAAACCAGCAGAAAAGAAACCAGTTGAAGAGAAGAAGGCAGAGAAAGCACCTGCAGGGAAAGCACCAGCAGAGAAGAAACCCAGAGGAAGGCCAGCCAAAGATGCTTCATCCACAGACAAGAAGAAGAAGAAATCAAAGAAATCAGTGGAGACTTACAAGATCTACATCTTCAAAGTTCTGAAACAAGTTCATCCTGATATTGGTATCTCAAGCAAAGCCATGGGTATCATGAACAGTTTCATCAACGACATCTTCGAGAAGCTTGCCGGTGAATCATCCAGATTGGCCAGGTACAACAAGAAACCAACAATCACTTCTCGAGAGATTCAAACCGCTGTTCGTCTTGTTCTTCCTGGTGAATTAGCCAAACATGCTGTTTCTGAGGGTACCAAAGCTGTTACTAAATTCACAAGTTCATAGTCACTGTTTGGGTTTTCTAGGTTTTAGAAAATTAAGGGTTTTTTTTGTTCTAGTTGTTTCAATTTGGGGATTAGGGTTTTATGTGTGTAAGTAGTAGTCCTTTAAATGTTCTGAATGCAATCAATTTCAAACCCGAGGGTTTTGTTTTTGAAATCAATTGTGTTATATTTTGGAAATGAATCAATTGAAACCCGTTAATTTGAGATCTGGAATTGTTAATCTATCTGAATCTGAATTACATATACTGCATTTCTTATTTCCGAGTGTAAACCTGAATGGAACATTGCTGATAAAGTGTTCGTTAGTTGGATTCTTAACCAATAACCGGAGAATTTCTAGTGGGTTTGAGCTAAACAAATGCCAACCAGGGTAAGGCAGATAGATCTTAAATGCTGAAAATCATCTCCACTTGTTCTTTTCAGGAAATTGTCACCAGCTGGTATGGGGCATAGAGATCCGGCATGAAGATCCCTACTGCTGCAAGCAATATAGTTGAGATTACGGGCTGGACCTGGTTGGGTCAGGTCTAGTGGAGTGGGTTTCTGCTCAGGAGCAGTATCCATCATCATTTTTGGCCTGCCAGTATAAAATTGTGCCAGGAACTGAAGTCAAGGGATCTGCTCCCTTAACCCTAGTCCTCTCAATATACAGCATATGGAAGAAACCCTAAAGAATCTACAGCCCTAAATATCACATACCCATACAGAGAAGTAGCCACCATGAAAGAAGATGGTTTACCAGAGGATATCTTGTTTGAAATTTTCCTAAGACTACCACTGAAATCAATCAAAAAGTTTAAGTGTGTATCCAAGGTATGGTTATCTATTCTCTCTGACACGAATTTTATGCACAGCAAGTTCAAAACATTATTCAATGAAACTACACCATGGGCAATCTTTTCACACTACGATATACCTGAACAACATCAACCAGCTGATATTAAAATTTCTGGCAAACTTATTCGTACTCGACTTATATCATCTTGCAGTGAGTTATCTGGTTATGATGGGTTCTCCTTTGGTTTTCTCAAATCATACAGATTTGATGCAGAACCTCGGAACCTTCATATTCTAGCTTCAAGCAATGGTTTAGTTCTTTGTTCTGTTATAAATTACGGTTTCGAAATTGAGCGTTATTTTGTCTGTAATCCGATTACGAAACAAAGTGTTTCACTCCCTCCAGCACCGAAATTCAGTCTTCATATGTTTTTATATGGTTTGGTTTGTGAAACGTACACTTCGTCAGCGGTTGCTCCGGAGATCAGTAATTTCAAAGTAATGCGTACTCGAAGTCATTTAGAGACTTTTACTCTCGAGGTTAACATCTTCTTCTATGATTTGAATGAGTGGAGAACATATAATGTGCCGTACCTTGAACCAGGAACACAAGAGGATACGAGGAAATTTGGATTTAGAAGCAACTTTACTACTCATAATGGAGTATTCTATTGGCTCGAACGACTTACAAGTACAAAGATTGTTGCTTATGATCTTAAGATTAACAACTATGAATGTGATAGTCATCATTGCATTGAACTCAATGTGCCTATAGAAAGTGAGCATCATGGTTACAGACGCTGCCCTTCTAGTGAATGTCTTGGGGTGTCGGAGGATTCTGTTTGTTATGGACGACTGTCCAACAACACTTTGAGAATATGGGTACTTACGGAGGGTGATCACTCTATTGAAGAACCTGTTTGGAACTTGAGCCATGAAGTTGCATTACCGCCCAATTTTAAATCGGCTGAGATTTGCTTAAAGGCTTTCAGTCCTATGGATCGTGATGTTGTCATATTAGATAGTGGTGAGCAGATTTTTCCTTACAACGTCACAACGGCAAAATCAGAATATTTACAAAGCTTATGTGTTCCAGGTAGTGAAGATTCTTTTCCGAAAACTCAATATGGATACTCCCCTTTTATAGTAATGCCAACCATTTCCAAGGCGAGAAGGTAAAGCTCAATTTCACCACTGGAACAAATAAACACATAAATGGAGTTTTTTCTTTCTTTCTGTCTCTCTAGTTTTTAGTTGCAAGTACTTTTTTTCTCTTTTAGTTATCCTGGGTTTCAAATTTTAGTTTGATCAACTACTGATCTAAATAATACATACAAGCACTTGCCTGCATTTGCGGTTTTAAAATTTGAGGAAGTCATTACTCAAGTTCGTCAATGGAACAGTGACCTTCCAGACGAAATATTCACGGAAAGACCCTACGCATATGCTTTCAAGAACCATAATGGAGAATAGCTTGGAACTTCATAGAAGATTTTTGATCCTAACACCCAAAAGATTGTAGTTTCACTCTACCGGCCTCCCCTTTGAAGCTCATCACGACAAATGATATATACAACAACCCAAGGTGTTTGCACGCATTTTCATACCCACATTTGTCGTTGTATCAACTTTCAAGTTTTTGACGCTATGATTTTCTTTCAAGCAACTAGTTTCGCCTCCATAGACAGCAAAAGTACCCTCTATAGCCTCATTTAGGGCGGATGGAGCTTTACAGGCAGTAGTGTCTAATGTCTAGTACTCGCTCCAAACTATTGCGGCTTAACAAGCTGTAGAGGCTTTGGGAAGATCCATAATGGCTTACTCCTTGTATCGATATGGCCTTTGGTAAATACCCATGTGAACTTTTTCAGTGACAATGATCCGCAGATATTCACGGAAAGACCCTATCCATATTAAGACCCATGTGAACTTTTTCTTAAGGCTATAGGTCATAAGCCCAACCAAGTGACAATGTAGACATGTAACATGTTACATACAGTCCCATTACCATTTTGGCCTAATTTTGGTAGTATTTCTAGGTAAAGCAAAGAGATAGGAGAAAAGTAGAACAAGATTTTATGATAGAAGCAGCCTTATTCCGTAGTTATAGTATGATATATATACATATAAAGGGAAACGGTAACTCTATAGAAGGACCATACATCTATGGGCT